>JABXNX010000068.1:27609-54833 GCA_014843695.1 Archivesica marissinica | reverse complement strand
TTTCCTGCTAGAATGCCTGAGAAAAGTCCAGTTCAAAGATGCGCTGGTAAGTAGCCCTTTTATTGTCAGATAGTCTATCATTTTTTCATTAAGGAACATTTTATTGTCAGATAGTCAATCATTTCCTTAATTACTTGGCTAATGTTAGGGACTTTCGTAATAGTCGGGCATCTGTCTGCGACAAAAACAGTTGTACGTTCAATTATTACAGTAATTGGCATCCAATCTGCTTTCAACTTGTTCACAATTTCTATTGGCAGAATGCATTAACATTTTCAGAATTTTGCAATGTCTGCTACTTTAGTAGTTCTTCTTCAACCTGATGGAATCCATCGCCACGAGGGAGAACGAAGAGGCATGTGGAATCTAAATGCCTTGCCTAAGGGCACAATCGTAACAGGACCAGTAGGGTGCAAACTCAGGCCCTTCGTACCTGTAGCGCGTTATGCGCTACCACTGCACTATCACTATTTCCACATTTGGACATTAAGCATAATGTGTGAATAATGTCTGCCTCCGTGGTCGAGTGGTTAAAGTAGCTGACTTGTATACCACTGTAACCTGATATCACTGATGGTCACGCGTTCGAGCCCCGCTCAGACCGAGTCTCATTTATATGAAAAAGTTGGCACTTACCCAACAGTTACGGAGGTTGGTGCACCCAAGTACTGGTTAACCGCTGGAGCCTACCCAGGAAAGGTGTTGTTAGGTAAACTGCCCGCCGGCGATATAGCCCAAAATGGTGCTGATGCAGGCGTAAAATCCGAAATATAAATAAATATAAATAATGTGTGAATAGATGGAATTTTTTAAACACACAGATCGGTGAAAATGTATTCCTTAAATATCTGGTACATTTTACCAGAAAAACATGCTTTAAATTATTTTGACAATGTTTACTTCAATACAGTCAAACCTGCGTTAAGCAGCCAGCCAAGGTAGTCACAGAAAGTTGCTGCTTAGCACAGGTGGCTGCTTAGTAGAGGTCATGCATAATAAAACAACATATTGGGGATCTGGAAACTGGCTGCTTTATACAAGACATTGGCTGCTTAATGGAGGTGACCACTAACACAGGTTTGACTGTATTTATTATCCAAATACATTGGATTTGCTTGCGGTATACATATATGTCTGTATCAGTGTGCAACACATTCCTTGTACACATATAATTGAGCTTGAAAGTTTTAAGACACATTATATTTCTATTTCAGAAATTACTGAAATACCTTTGTTATTTACTTGAAACAAGATGCGGGTTGCTAAAAGTAGATGATGGACTTTCACGGATTCAGGTACCAACATTTAAAATCCCCATGGTGACAATGGTCTCGCATGAATTCAGGCATCAACATTTTGTTACCACATGTAGAGAATGTACTTTCACTTGTGTGCAGTCTCACTGTGTTACCACATGTGGAGAATGTACTTTCACTTGTGTGCAGTCTCACTGTGTTATCACATGTAGAGAATGTACTTTCACTTGGGTGCAGTCTCACTGTGTTACCACATGTGGAGAATGTACTTTCACTTGTGTGCAGTCTCACTGTGTTATCACATGTAGAGAATGTACTTTCACTTGTGTGCAGTCTCACTGTGTTATCACATGTAGAGAATGTACTTTCACTTGGGTGCAGTCTCACTGTGTTATCACATGTAGAGAATGTACTTTCACTTGGATGCAGTCTCACTGTGTTACCACATGTGGAGAATTTACTTTCACTTGGGTACAGTCTGACCAAACAAAATCATTTTTTGGTTTCGAATATTTTTCTTCTTTGTTGATTGTAAAAATCACTCGGCAATGCCTTATTTACAGGACAATGAACACAATTTATGAAGTATCTGTGCACATTTATACCCCTGTAGCCGAACAGCCACTTGTTTCGATATTTCCGCATCAAATACATAATTGAAAATCTTACAAAATTGGACAAAATAATCAGCTATTGTAGTACAATAATTGCTAATGAATTTAACAGTGATCAGATCTTATTAACAGCCAACATATGATACTATCTCATTCTAAACATTGCAGAGTAGAGCTGTTCATTTAGGAGAAATTCCCCTTCAATGAAAACAGGACTAAGCAGCGTATATGTGTATTTTACGCAATTAAAAAAGCCAAATACGGAGATTACATTTCCGTGCATATCAGTTACGAATGTAAACGTCGACTTTACTCTCATGGTTTGTGTTCAATGCAGTCCTCTGAGGTTCATGAAAACAAACCATAAAATAGCAGTTGATTTTTATTTCCGTCGTTTAGATAACTTCTAACACTACCATAGACAACGCGGTGCTTGACATTATCTGTATCATAAGCTTGATTGATGAATCGACAGTAAATATGTCTCGCCAAGCTAAAGTGAAAACACTCGATATTAAACTTTTATCAGTCGGATACTGACAGTACTACGATACCAAAGTCCATTATTACCGAGATGGCCAATGTAGCGTTTGATACATCAACCACATCCAGGTTGTAGACTGGTTGATTGTTCACTAATATTGCAGGTTGTAGACTGGTTGATTGTTCACTATTATTGCAGGTTGTAGACTGGTTGATTGTTCACTATAATTACAGGTTGTAGACTGGTTGATTGTTCACTATAATTACAGGTTGTAGACTGGTTGATTGTTCACTATTATTGCAGGTTGTAGACTGGTTGATTGTTCACTAATATTGCAGGTTGTAGACTGGTTGATTGTTCACTAATATTGCAGGTTGTAGACTGGTTGATTGTTCACTATAATGACAGGTTGTAGACTGGTTGATTGTTCACTATAATTACAGGTTGTAGACTGGTTGATTGTTCACTAATATTGCAGGTTGTAGACTGGTTGATTGTTCACTATTATTGCAGGTTGTAGACTGGTTGATTGTTCACTATAATTGCAGGTTGTAGACTGGTTGATTGTTCACTATTATTGCAGGTTGTAGACTGGTTGATTGTTCACTAATATTGCAGGTTGTAGACTGGTTGATTGTTCACTATTATTGCAGGTTGTAGACTGGTTGATTGTTCACTATTATTGCAGGTTGTAGACTGGTTGATTGTTCACTATTATTGCAGGTTGTAGACTGGTTGATTGTTCACTATTATTGCAGGTTGTAGACTGGTTGATTGTTCACTATAATTGCAGGTTGTAGACTGGTTGATTGTTCACTATAATTACAGGTTGTAGACTGGTTGATTGTTCACTATTATTGCAGGTTGTAGACTGGTTGATTGTTCACTAATATTGCAGGTTGTAGACTGGTTGATTGTTCACTATTATTGCAGGTTGTAGACTGGTTGATTGTTCACTAATATTGCAGGTTGTAGACTGGTTGATTGTTCACTAGTATTGCAGGTTGTAGACTGGTTGATTGTTCACTATTATTGCAGGTTGTAGACTGGTTGATTGTTCACTATTATTGCAGGTTGTAGACTGGTTGATTGTTCACTATTATTGCAGGTTGTAGACTGGTTGATTGTTCACTATTATTGCAGGTTGTAGACTGGTTGATTGTTCACTAATATTGCAGGTTGTAGACTGGTTGATTGTTCACTAATATTGCAGGTTGTAGACTGGTTGATTGTTCACTATAATTACAGGTTGTAGACTGGTTGATTGTTCACTATAATTACAGGTTGTAGACTGGTTGATTGTTCACTAATATTGCAGGTTGTAGACTGGTTGATTGTTCACTATTATTGCAGGTTGTAGACTGGTTGATTGTTCACTATAATTACAGGTTGTAGACTGGTTGATTGTTCACTATTATTGCAGGTTGTAGACTGGTTGATTGTTCACTAATATTGCAGGTTGTAGACTGGTTGATTGTTCACTAATATTGCAGGTTGTAGACTGGTTGATTGTTCACTATAATTACAGGTTGTAGACTGGTTGATTGTTCACTATAATTACAGGTTGTAGACTGGTTGATTGTTCACTAATATTGCAGGTTGTAGACTGGTTGATTGTTCACTATTATTGCAGGTTGTAGACTGGTTGATTGTTCACTATAATTACAGGTTGTAGACTGGTTGATTGTTCACTATTATTGCAGGTTGTAGACTGGTTGATTGTTCACTATTATTGCAGGTTGTAGACTGGTTGATTGTTCACTAATATTGCAGGTTGTAGACTGGTTGATTGTTCACTAGTATTGCAGGTTGTAGACTGGTTGATTGTTCACTATTATTGCAGGTTGTAGACTGGTTGATTGTTCACTATAATTACAGGTTGTAGACTGGTTGATTGTTCACTATTATTGCAGGTTGTAGACTGGTTGATTGTTCACTATTATTGCAGGTTGTAGACTGGTTGATTGTTCACTAATATTGCAGGTTGTAGACTGGTTGATTGTTCACTAATATTGCAGGTTGTAGACTGGTTGATTGTTCACTATAATTACAGGTTGTAGACTGGTTGATTGTTCACTATAATTACAGGTTGTAGACTGGTTGATTGTTCACTAATATTGCAGGTTGTAGACTGGTTGATTGTTCACTAGTATTGCAGGTTGTAGACTGGTTGATTGTTCACTATTATTGCAGGTTGTAGACTGGTTGATTGTTCACTATTATTGCAGGTTGTAGACTGGTTGATTGTTCACTATTATTGCAGGTTGTAGACTGGTTGATTGTTCACTATTATTGCAGGTTGTAGACTGGTTGATTGTTCACTATATTGCAGGTTGTAGACTGGTTGATTGTTCACTATTATTGCAGGTTGTAGACTGGTTGATTGTTCACTATAATTACAGGTTGTAGACTGGTTGATTGTTCACTAATATTGCAGGTTGTAGACTGGTTGATTGTTCACTATAATTACAGGTTGTAGACTGGTTGATTGTTCACTATAATTACAGGTTGTAGACTGGTTGATTGTTCACTATTATTGCAGGTTGTAGACTGGTTGATTGTTCACTAATATTGCAGGTTGTAGAATGGTTGATTGTTCACTAATATTGCAGGTTGTAGACTGGTTGATTGTTCACTATAATGACAGGTTGTAGACTGGTTGATTGTTCACTATAATTACAGGTTGTAGACTGGTTGATTGTTCACTAATATTGCAGGTTGTAGACTGGTTGATTGTTCACTATTATTGCAGGTTGTAGACTGGTTGATTGTTCACTATAATTACAGGTTGTAGACTGGTTGATTGTTCACTATAATTACAGGTTGTAGACTGGTTGATTGTTCACTATTATTGCAGGTTGTAGACTGGTTGATTGTTCACTAATATTGCAGGTTGTAGACTGGTTGATTGTTCACTATTATTGCAGGTTGTAGACTGGTTGATTGTTCACTAATATTGCAGGTTGTAGACTGGTTGATTGTTCACTAGTATTGCAGGTTGTAGACTGGTTGATTGTTCACTATTATTGCAGGTTGTAGACTGGTTGATTGTTCACTATAATTGCAGGTTGTAGACTGGTTGATTGTTCACTATAATTACAGGTTGTAGACTGGTTGATTGTTCACTATTATTGCAGGTTGTAGACTGGTTGATTGTTCACTAATATTGCAGGTTGTAGACTGGTTGATTGTTCACTATAATTACAGGTTGTAGACTGGTTGATTGTTCACTAATATTGCAGGTTGTAGACTGGTTGATTGTTCACTAGTATTGCAGGTTGTAGACTGGTTGATTGTTCACTATTATTGCAGGTTGTAGACTGGTTGATTGTTCACTATTATTGCAGGTTGTAGACTGGTTGATTGTTCACTATTATTGCAGGTTGTAGACTGGTTGATTGTTCACTATAATTACAGGTTGTAGACTGGTTGATTGTTCACTAATATTGCAGGTTGTAGACTGGTTGATTGTTCACTAGCATTGCAGGTTGTAGACTGGTTGATTGTTCACTATTATTGCAGGTTGTAGACTGGTTGATTGTTCACTATTATTGCAGGTTGTAGACTGGTTGATTGTTCACTAATATTGCAGGTTGTAGACTGGTTGATTGTTCACTATAATTACAGGTTGTAGACTGGTTGATTGTTCACTATAATTACAGGTTGTAGACTGGTTGATTGTTCACTATTATTGCAGGTTGTAGACTGGTTGATTGTTCACTAATATTGCAGGTTGTAGACTGGTTGATTGTTCACTAATATTGCAGGTTGTAGACTGGTTGATTGTTCACTATAATGACAGGTTGTAGACTGGTTGATTGTTCACTATAATTACAGGTTGTAGACTGGTTGATTGTTCACTAATATTGCAGGTTGTAGACTGGTTGATTGTTCACTATAATTGCAGGTTGTAGACTGGTTGATTGTTCACTATTATTGCAGGTTGTAGACTGGTTGATTGTTCACTATTATTGCAGGTTGTAGACTGGTTGATTGTTCACTATTATTGCAGGTTGTAGACTGGTTGATTGTTCACTATTATTGCAGGTTGTAGACTGGTTGATTGTTCACTAATATTGCAGGTTGTAGACTGGTTGATTGTTCACTAATATTGCAGGTTGTAGACTGGTTGATTGTTCACTATAATTACAGGTTGTAGACTGGTTGATTGTTCACTATAATTACAGGTTGTAGACTGGTTGATTGTTCACTAATATTGCAGGTTGTAGACTGGTTGATTGTTCACTAGCATTGCAGGTTGTAGACTGGTTGATTGTTCACTATTATTGCAGGGTGTAGACTGGTTGATTGTTCACTATTATTGCAGGTTGTAGACTGGTTGATTGTTCACTAATATTGCAGGTTGTAGACTGGTTGATTGTTCACTAATATTGCAGGTTGTAGACTGGTTGATTGTTCACTATAATTACAGGTTGTAGACTGGTTGATTGTTCACTATAATTACAGGTTGTAGACTGGTTGATTGTTCACTATTATTGCAGGTTGTAGACTGGTTGATTGTTCACTATTATTGCAGGTTGTAGACTGGTTGATTGTTCACTATTATTGCAGGTTGTAGACTGGTTGATTGTTCACTATTATTGCAGGTTGTAGACTGGTAGATTGTTCACTATAATTACAGGTTGTAGACTGGTTCATTTATTACTATAATTACAGGTTGTAGACTGGTTCATTTATTACTATGATTACAGGTTGTAGACTGGTTCATTTATTAATATGATTACAGGTTGTAGATTGGTTCATTTATTACTATAATTACAGGTTATAGACTGGTTCATTTATTACTATGATTACAGGTTGTAGACTGGTTCATTTATTACTATAATTACAGGTTATAGACTGGTTCATTTATTACTATAATTACAGGTTGTAGACTGGTTCATTTATTACTATGATTACAGGTTGTAGACTGGTTCATTTATTACTATAATTACAGGTTATAGACTGGTTCATTTATTACTATGATTACAGGTTGTAGACTGGTTCATTTATTACTATGATTACATGTTGTAGACTAGTTCATTTATTACTATAATTACAGTATGTAGACTGGTTCATTTATTACTATAATTACAGGTTGTAGACTGGTTCATTTCTTACTATGATTACAGGTTGTAGACTGGTTCATTTATTACTATAATTACAGGTTGTGGTCTGGTTGATTGTTCACTAGTATTGCAGGATGTAGACTAAATCATTTATTACTATTATTACAGGTTGTAGACTGGTTCGTTTATTACTATAATTACAGGTTGTAGACTGGTTCATTTATTACTATAATTACATGTTGTAGACTGGTTTATTTCTTACTATAATTACAGGTTGTAGACTGGTTCATTGATTACTATAATTACAGGTTGTAGACTGGTTCATTTATTACTATGATTACAGGTTGTGGACTGGTTGATTGTTCATTAGTATTGCAGGATGTAGACTGGTTCATTTATTACTATTATTACATGTTGTAGACTGGTTCATTTATTACTATAATTACAGGTTGTAGACTGGTTCATTTATTACTATGATTACAGGTTGTAGACTGGTTCATTTATTACTATAATTACAGGTTGTTGACTGGTTCATTTATTACTATGATTACAGGTTGTAGACTGGTTCATTTATTACTATAATTACAGGTTGTTGACTGGTTCATTTATTACTATAATTACAGGTTGTAGACTGGTTCATTTATTACTATGATTACAGGTTGTAGACTGGTTCATTTATTACTATAATTACAGGTTGTAGAATGGTTCATTTATTACTATTATTACAGGTTGTGGTCTGGTTGATTGTTCACTAGTATTGCAGGATGTAGACTAATTCATTTATTACTATTATTACAGGTTGTAGACTGGTTCATTTATTACTATGATTACAGGTTGTAGACTGGTTCATTTATTACTATAATTACATGTTGTAGACTGGTTCATTTCTTACTATAATTACAGGTTGTAGACTGGTTCATTGATTACTATAATTACAGGCTGTGGACTGGTTGATTGTTCATTAGTATTGCACGATGTAGACTGGTTCATTTATTACTATTATTACATGTTGTAGACTGGTTCATTTATTACTATAATTACAGGTTGTAGACTGGTTCATTTATTACTATGATTACAGGTTGTAGACTGGTTCATTTATTACTATAATTACGGGTTGTTGACTGGTTCATTTATTACTATGATTACAGGTTGTAGACTGGTTCATTTATTACTATAATTACAGGTTGTTGACTGGTTCATTTATTACTATAATTACAGGTTGTAGACTGGTTCATTTATTACTATAATTACAGGTTGTAGACTGGTTCATTTATTACTATAATTACATGTTGTAGACTGGTTCATTTCTTACTATAATTACAGGTTGTAGACTGGTTCATTGATTACTATAATTACAGGTTGTAGACTGGTTCATTTATTACTATGATTACAGGTTGTGGACTGGTTGATTGTTCATTAGTATTGCAGGATGTAGACTGGTTCATTTATTACTATTATTACATGTTGTAGACTGGTTCATTTATTACTATAATTACAGGTTGTAGACTGGTTCATTTATTACTATGATTACAGGTTGTAGACTGGTTCATTTATTACTATAATTACAGGTTGTTGACTAGTTCATTTATTACTATAATTACAGGTTGTAGACTGGTTCATTTATTACTATGATTACAGGTTGTAGACTGGTTCATTTATTACTATAATTACAGGTTGTAGAATGGTTCATTTATTACTATTATTACAGGTTGTGGTCTGGTTGATTGTTCACTAGTATTGCAGGATGTAGACTAATTCATTTATTACTATTATTACAGGTTGTAGACTGGTTCATTTATTACTATAATTACAGGTTGTAGACTGGTTCATTTATTACTATAATTACATGTTGTAGACTGGTTCATTTCTTACTATAATTACAGGTTGTAGACTGGTTCATTGATTACTATAATTACAGGTTGTAGCCTGGTTCATTTATTACTATAATTACAGGTTGTGGACTGGTTGATTGTTCATTAGTATTGCACGATGTAGACTGGTTCATTTATTACTATTATTACATGTTGTAGACTGGTTCATTTATTACTATGATTACAGGTTGTAGACTGGTTCATTTATTACTATAATTACAGGTTGTTGACTGGTTCATTTATTACTATAGTTACAGGTTGTAGACTGGTTCATTTATTACTATGATTACAGGTTGTAGACTGGTTCATTTATTACTATAATTACAGGTTGTAGAATGGTTCATTTATTACTATAATTACATGTTGTAGACTGGTTCATTTCTTACTATAATTACAGGTTGTAGACTGGTTCATTTATTACTATAATTACAGGTTGTAGACTGGTTCATTTATTACTATGATTACAGGTTGTAGACTGGTTCATTTATTACTATAATTACATGTTGTAGACTGGTTCATTTCTTACTATAATTACAGGTTGTAGACTGGTTCATTGATTACTATAATTACAGGTTGTAGACTGGTTCATTTATTACTATGCTTACAGGTTGTGGACTGGTTGATTGTTCATTAGTATTGCAGGATGTAGACTGGTTCATTTATTACTATTATTACATGTTGTAGACTGGTTCATTTATTACTATAATTACAGGTTGTAGACTGGTTCATTTATTACTATGATTACAGGTTGTAGACTGGTTCATTTATTACTATAATTACAGGTTGTTGACTAGTTCATTTATTACTATAATTACAGGTTGTAGACTGGTTCATTTATTACTATGATTACAGGTTGTAGACTGGTTCATTTATTACTATAATTACAGGTTGTAGAATGGTTCATTTATTACTATTATTACAGGTTGTGGTCTGGTTGATTGTTCACTAGTATTGCAGGATGTAGACTAATTCATTTATTACTATTATTACAGGTTGTAGACTGGTTCATTTATTACTATAATTACAGGTTGTAGACTGGTTCATTTATTACTATAATTACATGTTGTAGACTGGTTCATTTCTTACTATAATTACAGGTTGTAGACTGGTTCATTGATTACTATAATTACAGGTTGTAGCCTGGTTCATTTATTACTATAATTACAGGTTGTGGACTGGTTGATTGTTCATTAGTATTGCACGATGTAGACTGGTTCATTTATTACTATTATTACATGTTGTAGACTGGTTCATTTATTACTATAATTACAGGTTGTAGACTGGTTCATTTATTACTATGATTACAGGTTGTAGACTGGTTCATTTATTACTATAATTACGGGTTGTTGACTGGTTCATTTATTACTATGATTACAGGTTGTAGACTGGTTCATTTATTACTATAATTACAGGTTGTGGACTGGTTGATTGTTCATTAGTATTGCACGATGAAGACTGGTTCATTTATTACTATTATTACATGTTGTAGACTGGTTCATTTATTACTATAATTACAGGTTGTAGACTGGTTCATTTATTACTATGATTACAGGTTGTAGACTGGTTCATTTATTACTATAATTACGGGTTGTTGACTGGTTCATTTATTACTATGATTACAGGTTGTAGACTGGTTCATTTATTACTATAATTACAGGTTGTTGACTGGTTCATTTATTACTATAATTACAGGTTGTAGACTGGTTCATTTATTACTATGATTACAGGTTGTAGACTGGTTCATTTATTACTATAATTACAGGTTGTAGAATGGTTCATTTATTACTATAATTACATGTTGTAGACTGGTTCATTTCTTACTATAATTACAGGTTGTAGACTGGTTCATTTATTACTATAATTACAGGTTGTAGACTGGTTCATTTATTACTATAATTACAGGTTGTAGACTGGTTCATTTATTACTATAATTACAGGTTGTAGACTGGTTCATTTATTACTATGATTACAGGTTGTAGACTGGTTGATTGTTCACTATTATTGCAGGTTGTAGAATGGTTGATTGTTCACTATAATTACAGGTTGTAGACTGGTTGATTGTTCACTATAATTACAGGTTGTAGACTGGTTGATTGTTCACTATAATTACAGGTTGTAGACTGGTTGATTGGTCACTATTATTGCAGGTTGTAGACTGGTTGATTGTTCACTAATATTGCAGGTTGTAGACTGGTTGATTGTTCATTATTATTGCAGATTGTAGACTGGTTGATTGTTCACTAATATTGCAGGTTGTAGACTGGTTGATTGTTCACTAGTATTGCAGGTTGTAGACTGGTTGATTGTTCACTATTATTGCAGGTTGTAGACTTGTTGATTGTTCACTATAATTACAGGTTGTAGACTGGTTGATTGTTCACTATTATTGCAGGTTGTAGACTGGTTGATTGTTCACTATTATTGCAGGTTGTAGACTGGTTGATTGTTCACTAATATTGCAGGTTGTAGAATGGTTGATTGGTCACTAATATTGCAGGTTGTAGACTGGTTGATTGTTCACTATAATTACAGATTGTAGACTGGTTGATTGTTCACTATAATTACAGGTTGTAGACTGGTTGATTGTTCACTAATATTGCAGGTTGTAGACTGGTTGATTGTTCACTGGCATTGCAGGTTGTAGACTGTTTGATTGTTCACTATTATTGCAGGTGTAGACTGGTTGATTGTTCACTATTATTGCAGGTTGTAGACTGGTTGAGTGTTCACTAATATTGCAGGATGTAGACTGGTTGATTGTTCACTATAATTACAGGTTGTAGACTGGTTGATTGTTCACTATAATTACAGGTTGTAGACTGGTTGATTGTTCACTATTATTGCAGGTTGTAGACTGGTTGATTGTTCACTAATATTGCAGGTTGTAGAATGGTTGCTTGTTCACTAATATTGCAGGTTGTAGACTGGTTGATTGTTCACTATAATGACAGGTTGTAGACTGGTTGATTGTTCACTATAATTACAGGTTGTAGACTGGTTGATTGTTTACTAATATTGCAGGTTGTAGACTGGTTGATTGTTCACTATTATTGCAGGTTGTAGACTGGTTCATTTATTACTATGATTACAGGTTGTGGACTGGTTGATTGTTCATTAGTATTGCAGGATGTAGACTGGTTCATTTATTACTATTATTACATGTTGTAGACTGGTTCATTTATTACTATAATTACAGGTTGTAGACTGGTTCATTTATTACTATGATTACAGGTTGTAGACTGGTTCATTTATTACTATAATTACAGGTTGTTGACTAGTTCATTTATTACTATAATTACAGGTTGTAGACTGGTTCATTTATTACTATGATTACAGGTTGTAGACTGGTTCATTTATTACTATAATTACAGGTTGTAGAATGGTTCATTTATTACTATTATTACAGGTTGTGGTCTGGTTGATTGTTCACTAGTATTGCAGGATGTAGACTAATTCATTTATTACTATTATTACAGGTTGTAGACTGGTTCATTTATTACTATAATTACAGGTTGTAGACTGGTTCATTTATTACTATAATTACATGTTGTAGACTGGTTCATTTCTTACTATAATTACAGGTTGTAGCCTGGTTCATTTATTACTATAATTACAGGTTGTGGACTGGTTGATTGTTCATTAGTATTGCACGATGTAGACTGGTTCATTTATTACTATTATTACATGTTGTAGACTGGTTCATTTATTACTATAATTACAGGTTGTAGACTGGTTCATTTATTACTATGATTACAGGTTGTAGACTGGTTCATTTATTACTATAATTACGGGTTGTTGACTGGTTCATTTATTACTATGATTACAGGTTGTAGACTGGTTCATTTATTACTATAATTACAGGTTGTTGACTGGTTCATTTATTACTATAATTACAGGTTGTAGACTGGTTCATTTATTACTATGATTACAGGTTGTAGACTGGTTCATTTATTACTATAATTACAGGTTGTAGAATGGTTCATTTATTACTATAATTACATGTTGTAGACTGGTTCATTTCTTACTATAATTACAGGTTGTAGACTGGTTCATTTATTACTATAATTACAGGTTGTAGACTGGTTCATTTATTACTATAATTACAGGTTGTAGACTGGTTCATTTATTACTATAATTACAGGTTGTAGACTGGTTCATTTATTACTATGATTACAGGTTGTAGACTGGTTGATTGTTCACTATTATTGCAGGTTGTAGAATGGTTGATTGTTCACTATAATTACAGGTTGTAGACTGGTTGATTGTTCACTATAATTACAGGTTGTAGACTGGTTGATTGTTCACTATAATTACAGGTTGTAGACTGGTTGATTGTTCACTAATATTGCAGGTTGTAGACTGGTTGATTGTTCACTAGCATTGCAGGTTGTAGACTGGTTGATTGTTCACTATTATTGCAGGGTGTAGACTGGTTGATTGTTCACTATTATTGCAGGTTGTAGACTGGTTGATTGTTCACTAATATCGCAGGATGTAGACTGGTTGATTGTTCACTATAATTACAGGTTGTAGACTGGTTGATTGTTCACTATAATTACAGGTTGTAGACTGGTTGATTGTTCACTATTATTGCAGGTTGTAGACTGGTTGATTGTTCACTAATATTGCAGGTTGTAGACTGGTTGATTGTTCACTAATATTGCAGGATGTAGACTGGTTGATTGTTCACTATAATTACAGGTTGTAGACTGGTTGATTGTTCACTATAATTACAGGTTGTAGACTGGTTGATTGTTCACTAGTATTGCGGGTTGTAGACTGGTTGATTGTTCACTAGTATTGCAGGATGTAGACTGGTTGATTGTTCACTAGTATTGCAGGTTGTAGACTGGTTGATTGTTCACTATTATTGCAGGATGTAGACTGGTTCATTTCTTACTATAATTACAGGTTGTAGACTGGTTGATTGTTCACTATAATTACAGGTTGTAGACTGGTTGATTGTTCACTATTATTGCAGGTTGTAGACTGGTTGATTGTTCACTATTATTGCAGGTTGTAGACTGGTTGATTGTTCACTATTATTGCAGGTTGTAGACTGGTAGATTGTTCACTATAATTACAGGTTGTAGACTGGTTCATTTATTACTATGATTACAGGTTGTGGACTGGTTGATTGTTCATTAGTATTGCACGATGTAGACTGGTTCATTTATTACTATTATTACATGTTGTAGACTGGTTCATTTATTACTATAATTACAGGTTGTAGACTGGTTCATTTATTACTATGATTACAGGTTGTAGACTGGTTCATTTATTACTATGATTACAGGTTGTAGACTGGTTCATTTATTACTATAATTACAGGTTGTTGACTGGTTCATTTATTACTATGATTACAGGTTGTAGACTGGTTCATTTATTACTATAATTACAGGTTGTTGACTGGTTCATTTATTACTATAATTACAGGTTGTAGACTGGTTCATTTATTACTATGATTACAGGTTGTAGACTGGTTCATTTATTACTATAATTACAGGTTGTAGAATGGTTCATTTATTACTATAATTACATGTTGTAGACTGGTTCATTTATTACTATAATTACAGGTTGTAGACTGGTTCATTTATTACTATAATTACAGGTTGTAGACTGGTTCATTTATTACTATTATTACAGGTTGTAGACTGGTTCATTTATTACTATAATTACAGGTTGTAGACTGGTTCATTTATTACTATGATTACAGGTTGTAGACTGGTTGATTGTTCACTATTATTGCAGGTTGTAGACTGGTTGATTGTTCACTATAATTACAGGTTGTAGACTGGTTGATTGTTCACTATTATTGCAGGTTGTAGACTGGTTGATTGTTCACTAGTATTGCAGGTTGTAGACTGGTTGATTGTTCACTATTATTGCAGGTTGTAGAATGGTTGATTGTTCACTATAATTACAGGTTGTAGACTGGTTGATTGTTCACTATAATTTCAGGTTGTAGACTGGTTGATTGTTCACTATAATTACAGGTTGTAGACTGGTTGATTGTTCACTAATATTGCAGGTTGTAGACTGGTTGATTGTTCACTAGCATTGCAGGTTGTAGACTGGTTGATTGTTCACTATTATTGCAGGGTGTAGACTGGTTGATTGTTCACTATTATTGCAGGTTGTAGACTGGTTGATTGTTCACTAGTATTGCAGGTTGTAGACTGGTTGATTGTTCACTATTATTGCAGGTTGTAGAATGGTTGATTGTTCACTATTATTGCAGGTTGTAGACTGGTTGATTGTTCACTAATATTGCAGGTTGTAGACTGGTTGAGTGTTCACTAATATTGCAGGATGTAGACTGGTTGATTGTTCACTATAATTACAGGTTGTAGACTGGTTGATTGTTCACTAGTATTGCAGGTTGTAGACTGGTTGATTGTTCACTAGTATTGCAGGATGTAGACTGGTTGATTGTTCACTATTATTGCAGGTTGTAGACTGGTTGATTGTTCACTATTATTGCAGGATGTAGACTGGTTCATTTCTTACTATAATTACAGGTTGTAGACTGGTTGATTGTTCACTATAATTACAGGTTGTAGACTGGTTGATTGTTCACTATTATTGCAGGTTGTAGACTAGTTGATTGTTCACTATTATTGCAGGTTGTAGACTGGTTGATTGTTCACTATTATTGCAGGTTGTAGACTGGTAGATTGTTCACTATAATTACAGGTTGTAGACTGGTTCATTTATTACTATAATTACAGGTTGTGGACTGGTTGATTGTTCATTAGTATTGCACGATGTAGACTGGTTCATTTATTACTATTATTACATGTTGTAGACTGGTTCATTTATTACTATAATTACAGGTTGTAGACTGGTTCATTTATTACTATAATTACAGGTTGTAGACTGGTTCATTTATTACTAGTATTACAGGTTGTAGACTGGTTCATTTATTACTATAATTACAGGTTGTAGACTGGTTCATTTATTACTATGATTACAGGTTGTAGACTGGTTGATTGTTCACTATTATTGCAGGTTGTAGACTGGTTCATTTATTACTATAATTACAGGTTGTAGACTGGTTCATTTATTACTATGATTACAGGTTGTAGACTGGTTCATTTCTTTGGTTGTGTGGTTTTTTTTGGTTGTGTGGTTTTTTTTGGTTGTGTGGTTTTTTACTATAATTACAGGTTGTAGACTGGGTGTGCCTGGTACTTGACGCTCACATCACACAGTTCGTTCTCTCGCCAGATTGTCATGTTACAATTGTCAAACTGGAATCTATTGTAACTGAACAGGTAAGATTATGACCTATATGCTTGACTGAGATACAGACTATCTTGTGGACTGCTTGACTGAGAGTCTGTATCTTGTGGACTGCTTGACTGAGAGTCTGTATCTTGTGGACTGCTTGACTGAGAGTCTGTATCTTGTGGACTGCTTGACTGAGAGTCTGTATCTTGCCATGCTAATAATTAACGGTCTACTACCAAAGATACTACCAACTAAAGTGTTTCCGCATGGAATCCCCTTGCAACTCCAGCTGAGTAAAGTTTTTCCGCGTGGAATCCCCTTGCAACTCCAGCTGAGTAAAGTTTTTACGCGTGGAATCCCCTTGCAACTCCAGCTGAGTAAATATTTTTCGCTGGAATTTGAAATTTTATGTATATGTTATAATAGTATTTTTGTCCAGATAAGACATATTATTCTATCATGGCATTTTGTCTGGATACGCAAAGAAGGAATGGAATATACTGTGTTTAAATCTACAATGAAACATTGTTTAGTGAATGACGTCAAACTTGATGTCATTTTACCGAATGTTTGTAGTTTTGTGACGTCCGACGGTCATTTAGTCACATATATAATCTATTTTTAGATATTTTGTTCAGGTTAGAATTGAACTTATATTTTTATTTCGGTATAATGATAGTCGAATTAAACATGGTTTGTCCTTCTGATCGCCAGAATTAACCACGCAAGCGGTTCCGACCCAACAGAACTCCAAACCATGATTTACTGGACTATAAATAACGCAAATACATATATTATTAAAATCTAAATTTATTGTTTTACAAATTATTTTAAAATATGCAAGTTCAGCATTTTAAATGGAGACCATCAATATGTATTAATTAATAACAATCTGCCACACTTGATGTTCCTAGGGGGATCCTGTTTGGCAGGGGGGGTGTATCAAATTTGCTTGTTTGAATTAGGAGTGGGATAATTATTACTTAGATATGCATTTTAGTCAATGTTTTGCCGTTATTTGCCTGTCACAATACTGTATACCACCCAGGTTGATACGCTGTGTTTTGCCGTTATTTGCCTGTCACAATACTGTATACCACCCAGGTTGATACGCTGTGTTTTGCCGTTATTTGCCTGTCACAATACTGTATACCACCCAGGTTGATACGCTGTGTTTTGCCGTTATTTGCCTGTCACAATACTGTATACCACCCAGGTTGATACGCTGTGTTTTGCCGTTATTTGCCTGTCACAATACTGTATACCACCCAGGTTGATACGCTGTGTTTTGCCGTTATTTGCCTGTCACAATACTGTATACCACCAGGTTGATACGTGTGTTTGGTTTTTGTGTTTGTTCAGGTTGATACACTGTGTTTTGCCGTTATTTGCCTGTCACAATACTGTATACCACCCAGGTTGATACGCTGTGTTTTTTGCCTGTCACAATACTGTATACCACCCAGGTTGATACGCTGTGTTTTGCCGTTATTTGCCTGTCACAATACTGTATACCACCCAGGTTGATACGCTGTGTTTTGCCGTTATTTGCCTGTCACAATACTGTATACCACCCAGGTTGATACACTGTGTTTTGCCGTTATTTGCCTGTCACAATACTGTATACCACCCAGGTTGATACGCTGTGTTTTGCCGTTATTTGCCTGTCACAATACTGTATACCACCCAGTTTGATACGCTGTGTTTTGCCGTTATTTGCCTGTCACAATACTGTATACCACCCAGTTTGATACGCTGTGTTTTCCAATCTGATTTGATCTGTGCCCGTATCAAACCAGAAAAAGGTGTATCATAACCAGTTCCTGAGAAAATAACGCATGCACACTCGGTGCTAGTTTGTTTAATTCCCATAGCGTCTTAAATTTGACAGATAACAGGTATTTGCAGTTTCGTGGTAATATTTCAATCGTCTCTGTGGATTTATTCAGTAACTGCCATTTATCATGTTATAGATGTTGGATAATCTCGTAGCCTTGTTTAGTATATGTTGAACAGCGCTTGTTTAGTATATGTTGAACAACGCTTGTTTAGTATATGTTGAACAACGCTTGTTTAGTATATGTTGAACAGCACTTGTTTAGTATATGTTGAACAATGCTTGTTTAGTATATGTTGAACAGCACCTGTTTAGTATATGTTGAACAGCGCTTGTTTAGTATATGTTGAACAGCGCTTGTTTAGTATATGTTGAACAGCGCTTGTTTAGTATATGTTGAACAGCGCTTGTTTAGTATATGTTGAACAGCACTTGTTTCGTATATGTTGAACAGCGCTTGTTTAGTATATGTTGAACAGCGCTTGTTTAGTATATGTTGAACAGCACTTGTTTCGTATATGTTGAACAGCGCTTGTTTAGTATATGTTGAACAGCGCTTGTTTAGTATATGTTGAATAGTGCTTGTTTAGTATATGTTGAACAGCACTTGTTTAGTATATGTTGAACCGCACTTGTTTTGTATATGTTGAACAGCGCTTGTTTAGTATATGTTGAACAACGCTTGTTTAGTATATGTTGAACAGCACTTGTTTAGTATATGTTGAACAATGCTTGTTTAGTATATGTTGAACAGCACCTGTTTAGTATATGTTGAACAGCGCTTGTTTAGTATATGTTGAACAGTGCTTGTTTAGTATATGTTGAACAGCGCTTGTTTAGTATATGTTGAACAGCGCTTGTTTAGTATATGTTGAACAGCACTTGTTTCGTATATGTTGAACAGCGCTTGTTTAGTATATGTTGAACAGCGCTTGTTTAGTATATGTTGAACAGCGCTTGTTTAGTATATGTTGAACAGTGCTTGTTTAGTATATGTTGAACAGCACTTGTTTAGTATATGTTGAACCGCACTTGTTTCGTATATGTTGAACAGCGCTTGTTTAGTATATGTTGAACAACGCTTGTTTAGTATATGTTGAACAACGCTTGTTTAGTATATGTTGAAAAGCGCTTGTTTAGTATATGTTGAGCAGCGCTTGTTTAGTATATGTTGAACAGCACTTGTTTCGTATATGTTGAACAGCGCTTGTTTAGTATATGTTGAACAGCGCTTGTTTAGTATATGTTGAAAAGCGCTTGTTTAGTATATGTTGAACAGCGCTTGTTTAGTATATGTTGAACAACGCTTGTTTAGTATATGTTGAAAAGCGCTTGTTTAGTATATGTTGAGCAGCGCTTGTTTAGTATATGTTGAACAGCACTTGTTTCGTATATGTTGAACAGCGCTTGTTTAGTATATGTTGAACAGCGCTTGTTTAGTATATGTTGAACAGCGCTTGTTTAGTATATGTTGAACAGTGCTTGTTTAGTATATGTTGAACAGCGCTTGTTTAGTATATGTTGAACAGTGCTTGTTTAGTATATGTTGAACAGCGCTTGTTTAGTATATGTTGAACAGCGCTTGTTTAGTATATGTTGAACAGCGCTTGTTTAGTATATGTTGAACAGCGCTTGTTTAGTATATGTTGAACAGCGCTTGTTTAGTATATGTTGAACCGCACTTGTTTCGTATATGTTGAACAGCGCTTGTTTAGTATATGTTGAACAACGCTTGTTTAGTATATGTTGAACAGCACTTGTTTAGTATATGTTGAACAATGCTTGTTTAGTATATGTTGAACAGCACCTGTTTAGTATATGTTGAACAGCGCTTGTTTAGTATATGTTGAACAGCGCTTGTTTAGTATATGTTGAACAGCGCTTGTTTAGTATATGTTGAACAGCGCTTGTTTAGTATATGTTGAACAGCACTTGTTTAGTATATGTTGAACAGCGCTTGTTTAGTATATGTTGAACAGCGCTTGTTTAGTATATGTTGAACAGCGCTTGTTTAGTATATGTTGAACAGTGCTTGTTTAGTATATGTTGAACAGCACTTGTTTAGTATATGTTGAACCGCACTTGTTTCGTATATGTTGAACAGCGCTTGTTTAGTATATGTTGAACAACGCTTGTTTAGTATATGTTGAACAACGCTTGTTTAGTATATGTTGAAAAGCGCTTGTTTAGTATATGTTGAGCAGCGCTTGTTTAGTATATGTTGAACAGCGCTTGTTTAGTATATGTTGAACAGCGCTTGTTTAGTATATGTTGAACAGCGCTTGTTTAGTATATGTTGAACAGCGCTTGTTTAGTATATGTTGAACAGCGCTTGTTTAGTATATGTTGAACAGCGCTTGTTTAGTATATGTTGAACAACGCTTGTTTGGTATATGTTGAACAGCGCTTGTTTAGTATATGTTGAACAACGCTTGTTTAGTATATGTTGAACAGCACTTGTTTAGTATATGTTGAACAACGCTTGTTTAGTATATGTTGAACAGCGCTTGTTTAGTATATGTTGAACAGCGCTTGTTTAGTATATGTTGAACAGCACTTGTTTAGTATATGTTGAACAGCACTTGTTTAGTATATGTTGAACAGTGCTTGTTTAGTATATGTTGAACAGCACTTGTTTCGTATATGTTGAACAGTGCTTGTTTAGTATATGTTGAACAGCGCTTGTTTAGTATATGTTGAACCGCACTTGTTTCGTATATGTTGAACAGCGCTTGTTTAGTATATGTTGAACAGCGCTTGTTTAGTATATGTTGAACAGTGTTTGTTTAGTATATGTTGAACAGTGCTTGTTTAGTATATGTTGAACAGTGCTTGTTTAGTATATGTTGAACAGCGCTTGTTTAGTATATGTTGAACAGCACTTGTTTAGTATATGTTGAACAGCACTTGTTTAGTATATGTTGAACAGCGCTTGTTTAGTATATGTTGAACAGCACTTGTTTGGTATATGTTGATCATCGCTTGTTTAGTATATGTTGAACAGCGCTTGTGACAATTTTGTAGGTACAGTTCTTCGATGGCCTAGTCACCCTGGAAGCCCTATTAGAACATTTCAAGGCGAAGAGCTCACTCCCACAGGATAAAAAAATTGGACAATATTGCATCGAAGTGCTTCATGTGCATTGATGAAGGTGTTTAGAACTATTGTACATGTATAGAAGTGTTTCATGTGCATTGATGAAGGTGTATAGAACTATTGTACATGTATAGAAGTGTTTCATGTGCATTGATGAAGGTGTATTGAACTATTGTACATGTATAGAAGTGTTTCATGTGCATTGATGAAGGTGTATAGAACTATTGTACATGTATAGAAGTGTTTCATGTGCATTGATGAAGGTGTATAGAACTATTGTACATGTATAGAAGTGTTTCATGTGCATTGATGAAGGTGTATAGAACTATTGTACATGTATAGAAGGGGCTGCGGATGCGGAGTTGTTACCATCGTTGACTTCACATCATTTGTCCCTCATTGCTGCAGGCTATCCAACTGCGGTAGGTCACTGATTCTACCCATTCGTGCCTGAAATACTGCTCGGAGAGTCACATGACCGTAGCTGTTTGTGCGACTTTAAACCCACAAAACAAACGAACGAAAGAAAGGTGCCGCCTTGTCACCATAACAATACCAACATTATTGATTATCCGGTGACAAAGTCAAAGTATCACCGTGACAATTGAACTAATTAATTTACATTCATATTCCGGTTTAAATTGACTCACAATTTCCCAAAGCAAAGTTGCTATCATACAATTGTATTTATTACCCCAAGTTTTGCATTAACCCGTAACCTGCCAATCATGACTAAAGTTGCGTTTGCAAACAGCATAGATCCTGATTAGATGCCGCTGATGATCGGGATTTATGATGTTTGCACATTCAGTCCAATTTATTCGGCGGGTTAAGGAAATCCATCCGTTTGATCATTTTAATGTAGACATTGTAATATATATAAAATCTTATTTTGACTAGGTTAGCCTTCGTGTTCGTTCTTCTCTCTCTCAGAGGCCACGCTGTCAGTCAGTGTGGGCCCTGTCTCTCCGTAGCTCAACTTCTACGTAATAAATCACAACAGCAATGAAATGAATGTGCATACATCACATTTTAACATGTTTTATTAGTTTTGCTGGACTATAAAATGTGACATTCGATACATTGCAATTTTGCTTTTTTGAACAGGAATATACTTAAAAGTACCGGCCATAAGTCGGCCATGTTCCAGGCTATAAGTCGGCCATATTCCAGGCTATAAGTCGGCCATATTCCAGGCCATAAGTCGGCCATATTCCAGGCTATAAGTCGGCCATATTCCAGGCTATAAGTCGGCCATATTCCAGGCTATAAGTCGGCCATATTCCAGGCTATAAGTCGGCCATATTCCAGGCTATAAGTCGGACATATTCCAGGCTAGTAGTCGGACATATTCCAGGCTATAAGTCGGACATATTCCAGGCTATAAGTCGGCCATATTCCAGGCTATAAGTCGACCATATTCCAGGCTATAAGTCGGCCATATTCCAGGCTATAAGTCGGCCATATTCCAGGCCATAAGTCGGCCATATTCCAGGCCATAAGTCGGCCATATTCCAGGCTATAAGTCGGCCATATTCCAGGCTATAAGTCGGCCATATTCCAGGCTATAAGTCGGCCATATTCCAGGCTAGTAGTCGGACATATTCCAGGCTATAAGTCGGACATATTCCAGGCTATAAGTCGGCCATATTCCAGGCTATAAGTCGACCATATTCCAGGCTATAAGTCGGCCATATTCCAGGCTATAAGTCGCCATATTCCAGGTATAAGTCGGCCATATTCCAGGCCATAAGTCGGCCATATTCCAGGCCATAAGTCGGCCATATTCCAGGCCATAAGTCGGCCATATTCCAGGCCATAAGTCGACGTCAAATTTTGGATTGTAAAATATAATGAAAATAATTGTCTAAACTAGTTGTATTTTAACCCTTTCAACGCCATATACCTCTAAATATGCTTACAAAAAATGGAGATCCAGATGAGCCGGTTCGTGACGTCTCATCAAGATATGCACTCTTGCCAGTAATATTACTACTGTACATGTATTTTTAGACAAATTTACCCATTTTGATAAATGAACTAATGTTACCAAATGTAATTTTCTTGTTAATTTATTTGTCTAAGAATATCATGCACCAGTCCATGTCAGTTACTTGGTGTTGATGGGTTAAATATCATGCACCAGTCTCCATGTCAGTTACTTGGTGTTGATGGGTTAATATAATGAACTAGTCCATGTCAGTTACTTGGTGTTGATGGGTTAATGCATAACCAGTCCATGTCAGTTACTTGGTGTTGATGGGTTAAAGCATGAACCAGTCCATGTCAGTTACTTGGTGTTGATGGGTTAATATCATGCACCAGTCCATGTCAGTTACTTGGTGTTGATGGGTTAATATCATGCACCAGTCCATGTCAGTTACTTGGTGTTGATGGGTTAATATCATGCACCAGTCCATGTCAGTTACTTGGTTGATGGGTTAAATATCATGCACCAGTCCATGTCAGTTACTTGGTGTTGATGGGTTAAATCGTGGCCAGTCCATGTCAGTTACTTGGTGTTGATGGGTTATATCATGCACCAGTCCATGTCAGTTACTTGGTGTTGATTGGTTAATATCATGCACCAGTCCATGTCAGTTACTTGGTGTTGATGGGTTAATATAATGCACCAGTCCATGTCAGTTACTTGGTGTTGATGGGTTAATATCATGCACCAGTCCATGTCAGTTACTTGGTGTTGATGGGTTAATATCATGCACCAGTCCATGTCAGTTACTGGGGTTGATGGGTTAAATATCATGCACCAGTCCATGTCAGTTACTTGGTGTTGATGGGTTAATATCATGCACCAGTCCATGTCAGTTACTTGGTGTTGATGGGTTAATAATGCACCAGTCTCCATGTCAGTTACTTGGTGTTGATGGGTTAATATCATGCACCAGTCTCCATGTCAGTTACTTGGTGTTGATGGGTAATATCGTGCACCAGTCCATGTCAGTTACTTGGGTTGAATGGGTAATATAATGCACCAGTCCCATGTCAGTTATCTGCAACAGTCTGTCAGTTACTTGGGTTAAATATCATGCACCAGTCCATGTCAGTTACTTGGTGTTGATGGGTTAAATGTACGTGCACCAGTCAGTGTCAGTACTTGGTGTTGATGGGTTAATAATGCACCAGTCCATGTCAGTTACTTGGTGTTGAATGGGTAAATCAGTGCACCAGTCCATGTCAGTTACTGGTGTGATGGGTGGGTTAATATCATGCACCAGTCTCCATGTCAGTTACTTGGTGTTGATGGGTTAAAATACATGCACCAGTCTCCATGTCAGTTACTGGTGTTGATGGGTTAAATATCATGCACCAGTCTCCATGTCAGTTACTTGGTGTTGATGGGTTAAATATCATGCACCAGTCTCCATGTCAGTTACTTGGTGTTGATTGGTTAAATATAATGCACCAGTCTCCATGTCAGTTACTGGTGTTGATTGGTTAAAGCATAATGCACCAGTCTCCATGTCAGTTACTTGGTGTTGATGGGTTAAATATCATGCACCAGTCTCCATTGGTTTGTCAGTTACTTGGTGTTGATGGGTTAAATATCATGCACCAGTCTCCAGTCAGTTACGTGGTGTTGATGGGTTAAATGTCATGTCAGTTACTTGGTGTTGATGGGTTAAAGCTATCATGCACCAGTCTCCATGTCAGTTACTTGGTGTTGATGGGTTAAATATCATGCACCAGTCTCCATGTCAGTTACTTGGTGTTGATGGGTTAAAGCATAATGCACCAGTCTCCATGTCAGTACTGGTGTTGATGGGTTAAATATCATGCACCAGTCTCCATGTCAGTTACTTGAATGGGTAATATGTGCACCAGTCCATGTCAGTTACTTGGTGTTGATGGGTTAATATGCACCAGTCCATGTCAGTTACTTGTGTTGAATGGGTTAAATATCATGCACCAGTCCATGTCAGTTACTTGGGGTTGAATGGGTTAATATCATGCACCAGTCCATGTCAGTTACTTGGTGTTGAATGGGTTAATATCGTGCACCAGTCCATGTCAGTTACTTTGTTTGAATGGGTTAATATCATGCACCAGTCCATGTCAGTTATTGGGTTGAATGGTTAATATCATGCACCAGTCCATGTCAGTTACTTGGGTTGATGGGTTAATATCTGCACCAGTCCATGGTTACTTGGTTTGATGGGTTAATATAATGAACCAGTCCCATTTCAGTTACTTGGTGTTGATGGGTTAATATCATGCACCAGTCATGTCAGTTACTTGGTGTTGATGGGTTAATATAATGCACCAGTCCATGTCAGTTACTTGGTGTTGATGGGTTAAATATCATGCATGTGTTCCAGTCTCCATGTCAGTTACTTGGTTGATGGGTTAATATCATGCACCAGTCTCCATGTCAGTTACAGTCCATGTCAGTTACTTGTTGATGGGCACCAGTCCATGTCAGTTATATCATGCACCAGCACCAGTCTCCATGTCAGTTACTTGGTGTTGATGGGTTAAATATCATGCACCAGTCAGTTACTTGGGGTGAAGTCAGTTACTTGGTGTTGATTGCACCAGTCCATGTCAACTGGGGTTGATGGGTTAATCATACCATCCATGTCAGTTACTGGGTTGATGGGTTAATATAATGAACAGTCCATGTCAGTTACTTGGTGTATGGGTAATATCGTGCACCAGTCCATGTCAGTTATGGGTTGAATGGGTTAATATATGCACCAGTCCCATGTCAGTTACTTGGTGTTGATGGGTTAATATCATCACCATGTGGGTTGTGGGTTTTGTGTCTCCATGTCAGTTACTTGGTGTATGGGTTAATATCATGCACCCCATGTCAGTACTTGGTGTTGATGGGTTAAATTATCAGCACCATGTGGGGTCTCCATGTCTTGGTGTTGTTGAGGGGTTAAATATCATGCACCATCCATGTCAGTTACTTGGTGTTGATGGGTTAAATATCATGCACCAGTCTCTGGTGTGTGTCATGTTCAGTTACTTGGTGTTGATGGGTAAATATGATGAACCATCCAGTCAGTTACTTGGTGTATGGGTAAATATCATGCACCATCCATGTCAGTTTACTTGGGTGTGGGTGGAGGGTTAAAATGATCACCAGTCTCCATGTCAGTTAATTGGGTGTTGATGGGAAATATCATGCACATCCATGTCAGTTACTTGGTGTTGAGATGGGTTAAAATCATGCACCATCCATGTCAGTACTGGTGGTTTGATGGGTTAAATATTATGCCATATGTCAGCTATTGGTTGGTGTGTTGATGGGTAAATATCATGCACCATAATGTCAGTTACTTGGTGTTGATGGGTAAATATCATGCACAACCATGTCAGTTACTTGGTGTTGATGGGGTATAATATCATGCACCACCCATGTCAGTTATAATGGGTTAAATATCAGCACCATCCATGTCAGTACTTGGTGTTGATGGGTTAAAATTCAGACCATCCATGTCAGTTAACTGGGTGTTGATGGTGGTTAAATATCATGCACCAGTCTCCATGTCAGTTACTTGAGTGTTGAATGGGTTAAATATCATGCACCATACATGTTTACTTGGTGTTGATGGTTAAGTATCATGCACATCCATGTCAGTTACTGTTGTTGGATGGGTTAATATCATGCACCATCCATGCAGTTAATTGGTGTTGATGTGGGTTACGCTAGAATATGTTTTATTTTTTTCATGCACAAGCATGTCAGGTTATTGGTGTTGATGGGTTAAATATCAGCACCATCCAGCATTACGG
>JABXNX010000068.1:0-26609 GCA_014843695.1 Archivesica marissinica | reverse complement strand
GTTGATGGGTTAAATATCATGCACCAGTCTCCATGTCAGTTACTTGGTGTTGATGGGTTAAATATCATGCACCAGTCTCCATGTCAGTTACTTGGTGTTGATGGGTTAAATATCATGCACCAGTCTCCATGTCAGTTACGTGGGTTGATGGGTTAAATATCATGCACCAGTCTCCATGTCAGTACTTGGTGTGAGGTTAAATATCATGCACCAGTCTCCATGTCAGTTACTTGGTGTTGATGGGTTAAATATCATGCACAAGTCCCATGTCAGTTACTTGGTGTTGATGGGTTAAATATCATGCACCAGTCTCCATGTCAGTTACTTGGTGTTGATGGGTTAAATATCATGCACCAGTCTCCATGTCAGTTACTTGGTGTTGATGGGTTAAATTTCATGCACCAGTCTCCATGTCAGTTACTTGGTGTTGATGGGTTAAATATCATGCACCAGTCTCCATGTCAGTTACTTGGTGTTGATGGGTTAAATATCATGCACCAGTCTCCATGACAGTTACTTGGTGTTGATGGGCTAAATATCATGCATCAGTCTCCATGTCAGTTACTTGGTGTTGATGGGTTAAAGCATAATGCACCAGTCGCCATGTCAGTTACTTTGTGTTGATGGGTTAAATATCATGCACCAGTCTCCATGTCAGGTACGTGGTGTTGATGGGTTAAATATCATGCACCAGTCTCCATGTCAGTTACTTGGTGTTGATGGGTTAAAGCATAATGCACCAGTCTCCATGTCAGTTACTTTGTGTTGATTGGATAAATATCATGCATCAGTCTCCATGTCAGTTACGTGGTGTTGATGGGTTAAATATCATGCACCAGTCTCCATGTCAGTTACGTGGTGTTGATGGGTTAAATAGCATGCACCAGTCTCCATGTCAGTTACTTGGTGTTGATGGGTTAAATATCATGCCCCAGTCTCCATGTCAGTTACTTTGTGTTGATGGGTTAATATCATGCACCAGTCTCCATATCAGTTACTTGGTGTTGATGGGTTAAATTATTAAATATCATGCACCAGTCTCCATGTCAGTTACATTGTGTTGATGGGTTAAATATCATGCACCAGTCTCCATGTCAGTTACTTGGTGTTGATGGGTTAAATATTATGCACCAGTCTCCATGTCAGTTACTTGGTGTTGATGGGTAATATCATGCACCCGTTCATGTCAGTTACGTGGTGTTGATGGGTTAAATGTCATGCACCAGTCTCCATGTCAGTTACTTGGTGTTGATGGGTTAAATATCATGCACCAGTCTCCATGTCAGTTAATTGGTGTTGATGGGGTGAATATCATGCACCAGTCTCCATGTCAGTTACTTGGTGTTGATGGGTTAAATATCATGCACCAGTCTCCATGTCAGTTACTTGGTGTTGATGGGTTAATATCATGCACCAGTCTCCATGTCAGTTACTTGGTGTTGATGGGTTAAATATCATGCACCAGTCTCCATGTCAGTTACTTGATGTTGATGGGTTAAATATCACGCACCAGTCTCCGTGTCAGTTACTTGGTGTTGATGGGTTAAATATCATGCACCAGTCTCCATGTCAGTTACTTTGTGTTGATGGGTTAAATATCATGCACCAGTCTCCACGTCAGTTACTTGGTGTTGAATGGTTAAATATCATGCACCAGTCTCCATGTCAGTTACTTGGTGTTGATGGGTTAATTATCATGCACCAGTCTCCATGTCAGTTACTTGGTGTTGATGGGTTAAATATCATGCACCAGTCTCCATGTCAGTTACTTGGTGTTGATGGGTTAAATATCATGCAGCAGTCTCCATATCAGTTACTTGGTGTTGATTGGTTAATGCATAATGCACCAGTCTCCATGTCAGTTACTTTGTGTTGATGGGTTAAATATCTTCCACCAGTCTCCATATCAGTTACTTTGTGTTGATGGGTTAAATATCATGCACCAGTCTCCATGTCAGTTACGTGGTGTTGATGGGTTAAATATCATGCACCAGTCTCCATGTCAGTTACTTGGTGTTGATGTGTTAAATATCATGCACCAGTCTCCATGTCAGTTACTTGGTGTTGATGGGTTAAATATCATGCACCAGTCTCCATGTCAGTTACTTGGTGTTGATGGGTTGACTATCATGCACCAGTCTCCATATCAGTTACTTGGTGTTGATGGGTTAAATATCATGCACCAGTCTCCATGTCAATTACTTGGTGTTGATGGGTTAAATATCATGCATCATTCTCCATGTCAGTTATTTGGTGTTGATGGGTTAAATATCATGCCCCAGTCTCCATGTCAGTTACTTGGTGTTGATTGGTTAAATATCATGCACCAGTCTCCATGTCAGTTACTTGGTGTTGATGGGTTAAATATCATGCACTAGTCTCCATATCAGTTACTTGGTGTTGATGGGTTAAATTATTAAATATCATGCACCAGTCTCCATGTCAGTTACTTGGTGTTGATGGGTTAAATATCATGCACCAGTCTCCATGTCAGTTACTTGGTATTGATGGGTTAATTATCACGCACCAGTCTCCATGTCAGTTACTTGGTGTTGATGGGTTAAATAGCATGCACCAATCTCCATGTCAGTTACTTGGTGTTGATGGGTTAAATATCATGCACCAGTCACCATGTCAGTTACTTGGTGTTGATGGGTTAAAGCATAATGCACCAGTCTCCATGTCAGTTACTTGGTGTTGATGGGTTAAATATCATGCACCAGTCTCCATGTCAGTTACTTGGTGTTGATGTGTTAAATATCATGCACCAGTCTCCATGTCAGTTACGTGGTGTTGATGGGTTAAATATCATGCACCAGTCTCCATGTCAGTTACTTGGTGTTGATGGGTTAAAGCATAATGAACCAGTCTCCATGTCAGTTACTTGGTGTTGATGGGTTAAATATCATGCACCAGTCTCCATGTCAGTTACTTGGTGTTGATTGGTTAAAGCATAATGCACCAGTCTCCATGTCAGTTACTTGGTGTTGATGGGTTAAATATCACGCACCAGTCTCCATGTCAGTTACTTGGTGTTGATGGGTTAAATATCACGCACCAGTCTCCATGTCAGTTACTTTGTGTTGATGGGTTAAATATCATGCACCAGTCTCCATGTCAGGTACGTGGTGTTGATGGGTTAAATATCATGCACCAGTCTCCATGTCAGTTACTTGGTGTTGATGGGTTAAAGCATAATGCACCAGTCTCCATGTCAGTTACTTGGTGTTGATGGGTTAAATATCATGCACCAGTCTCCATGTCAGCTACTTGGTGTTGATGTGTTAAATATCATGCACCAGTCTCCATATCAGTTACTTGGTGTTGATGGGCTAAATAGCATGCACCAGTCTCCATATCAGTTACTTGGTGTTGATGGGTTAAATATCATGCACCAGTCTCCATGTAAGTTAGTTGGTGTTGATGGGTTGAATATCAAGCACCAGTCTTAATGTCAGTTACTTGGTGTTGATGGGTTAAATATCATGCACCAGTCTCCATGTCAGTTACTTGGTGTTGATGGGTTAAATATCATGTACCAGTCTCAATGTCAGTTACTTGGTGTTGATGGGTTAAATATCATGCACCAGTCTCCATGTCAGTTACTTTGTGTTGATGGGTTAAATATCATGCACCAGTCTCCATGTCAGTTACTTGGTGTTGATGGGTTAAATATCATGCACCAGTCTCCATGTCAGTTACTTGGTGTTGATGTGTTAAATATCACGCACCAGTCTCCATGTCAGTTACTTGGTGTTGATGGGTTAAATATCATGCAACAGTCTCCATGTCAGTTACTTGGTGTTGATGGGTTAAATATCATGCACCAGTCTCCATGTCAGTTACTTGGTGTTGATGGGTTAAATATCATGCACCAGTCTCCATGTCAGTTACTTGGTGTTGATGGGTTAAATATCATGCACCAGTATCCATGTCAGTTACTTGGTGTTGATGGGTTAAATATCACTCACCGGTCTCCATGTCAGTTACTTGGTGTTGATGGGTTAAATATCATGCACCAGTCTCCATGTCAGTTACTTGGTGTTGATGGGTAAAATATCATGCACCAGTCTCCATGTCAGTTACTTGGTGTTGATGGGTTAAATATCAGGCACCAGTCTCCATGTCAGTTACTTGGTGTTGATGGGTTAAATATCATGCACCAGTCTCCATGTCAGTTACTTGGTGTTGATGGGTTAGATATCATGCACCAGTCTCCATGTCAGTTACTTGGTGTTGATGGGTTAAATATCATGCACCAGTCTCCATGTCAGTTACTTGGTGTTGATGGGTTAAATATCACGCACCGGTCTCCATGTCAGTTACTTGGTGTTGATGGGTTAAATACCATGCACCAGTCTCCATGTCAGTTACTTGGTGTTGATGGGTTAAATATCATGCACCAGTCTCCATGTCAGTTACTTGGTGTTGATGGGTTAAATATCATGCACCAGTCTCCATGTCAGGTACTTGGTGTTGATGGGTTAAATATCATGCACCAGTCTCCATGTCAGTTACTTGGTGTTGATGGGTTAAATATCATGCACCAGTCTCCATGTCATGTACTTGGTGTTGATGGGTTAAATATCATGCACCAGTCTCCATGTCAGTTACTTGGTGTTGATGGGTTAAATATCATGCACCAGTCTCCATGTCAGTTACTTGGTGTTGATGGGTTAAATATCATGCACCAGTCTCCATGTCAGTTACTTGGTGTTGATAGGTTAAATATCATGCACCAGTCTCCATGTCAGTTACTTGGTGTTGATGGGTTAAATATCATGCACCAGTCTCCATGTCAGTTACTTGGTGTTGATGGGTTAAATATCATGCACCAGTCTCCATGTCAGTTACTTGGTGTTGATGGGTTAAATATCATGCACCAGTCTCAATGTCAGTTACTTGGTGTTGATGGGTTAAATATCATGCACCAGTCTCCATGTCAGTTACTTGGTGTTGATGGGTTAAATATCATGCACCAGTCTCCATGTCAGTTACTTGGTGTTGATGGGTTAAATATCACGCACCAGTCTCCATGTCAGTTACTTGGTGTTGATGGGTTAAATATCATGCACGAGTCTCCATGTCAGTTACTTGGTGTTGATGGGTTAAATAGCATGCACCAGTCTCGATGTCAGTTACATGGTGTTGATGGGTTAAATATCATGCACCAGTCTCCATGTCAGTTACTTGGTGTTGATGGGTTAAATATCATGCATCAGTATCCATGTCAGTTACTTGGTGTTGATGGGTTAAATATCACGCACCAGTCTCCATGTCAGTTACTTTTTGTTGATGGGTTAAATATCATGCACCAGTCTCCATGTCAGTTACTTGGTGTTGATGGGTAAAATATCATGCACCAGTCTCCATGTCAGTTACTTGGTGTTGATGGGTTAAATATCATGCACCAGTCTCCATGTCAGTTACTTGGTGTTGATGGGTTAAATATCATGCACCAGTCTCCATGTCAGTTAGTTGTTGTTGATGGGTTAAATATCATGCACCAGTCTCCATGTCAGTTACTTGGTGTTGATGGGTTAGATATCATGCACCAGTCTCCATGTCAGTTACTTGGTGTTGATGGGTTAAATATCATGCACCAGTCTCCATGTCAGTTACTTGGTGTTGATGGGTTAAAATCACGCACCGGTCTCCATGTCAGGTACTTGGTGTTGATGGGTTAAATCCATGCACCAGTCTCCATGTCAGTTACTTGGTGTTGATGGGTTAAATATCATGCACCAGTCTCCATGTCAGTTACTTGGTGTTGATGGGTTAAATATCATGCACCAGTCTCCATGTCAGTTACTTGGTGTTGATGGGTTAAATAGCATGCACCAGTCTCGATGTCAGTTACGTGGTGTTGATGGGTTAAATATCATGCACCAGTCTCCATGTCAGTTACTTGGTGTTGATGGGTTAAATATCATGCACCAGTCTCCATGTCAGTTACTTGGTGTTGATGGGTTAACTAGCATGCACCAGTCTCCATGTCAGTTACTTGGTGTTGATGGGTTAAATATCATGCACCAGTCTCCATGTCAGTTACTTGGTGTTGATGGGTTAAATATCATGCACCAATCTCCATGTCAGTTACTTGGTGTTGATGGGTTAAATATCATGCACCAGTCTCCATGTCAGTTACTTGGTGTTGATGGGTTAAATATCATGCACCAGTCTCCATGTCAGTTTCTTGGTGTTGATGGGTTAAATATCATGCACCAGTCTCCATGTCAGTTACTTGGTGTTGATGGGTTAAATATCATGCACCAGTCTCCATGTCTATCATGCACTAAAATCCCTAGCAGCCTCCTCATCCTTTAACTGATGCAAGCTGTACACATAAATGGAATTGTGGATGGTCCAGAAAACACAAATACAATTGCAACATTTGAATGTACTATTGAATTACTGCGAGAACCCAAGTGCTTCATACGCATCTTTGGCATGCCATAAATTACTGCGAGAACCCAAGTGCTCCATACGCATCTTTGACGTGCCATGAATTACTGCGAGAACCCAAGTGCTCCATACGCATCTTTGACGTGCCATGAATTACTGCAAGAACCCAAGTGCTCCATACGCATCTTTGACGTGCCATGAATTACTGAGAGAATCCAAGTGCTCCATACGCATCTTTGATGTGCCATGAATTACTGCGAGAACCCAAGTGCTCCATACGCATCTTTGACGTGCCATGAATTACTGCGAGAACCCAAGTGCTCCATACGCATCTTTGACCTGCCATGAATTACTGCGAGAACCCAAGTGCTCCATACGCATCTTTGACGTGCCATGAATTACTGCGAGAACCCAGGTGCTCCATACGCATCTTTGACGTGCCATGAATTACTGCGAGAACCCAGGTGCTCCATACGCATCTTTGACGTGTGGTGACTGAAAGAGAATTGCAAAATGCACCCCTCCTCCTAACTCTGCATGCTAGCGATGAAAATAACTTATATCATTAAATTTCATTAGAATTGTATCGTAACGACACAATTTTAAAGACATTCTGTGACATATTTCCAGAGTTTTCAGTTACAAATGTGCACAGCAGCAAAATGGCTATGCACGTGTAGTCTATGTAAAGCAGCAAAACGACTATGCACGTTTAGTCTGTGTAAAGCAGCAAAACGACTATGAACGTGTAGTATGTGTTCAGCAGCAAAACGATTATGCACGTGTAGTATGTGTAAAGCAGCAAAACGACTATGAACGTGTAGTATGTGTAAAGCAGCAAAACGACTATGCACGTGTTGTCTGAATAAAGTAGCAAAACGACTATGCACGTGTAGTCTGTATACATCAGCAAAACGACTATGCACGTGTATTCTGTGTACAGCAGTAAAACTGCTATGTACGTGTATTATGTGTACAGCAGCAGAACGATTATGCACGTGTAGTCTGAATACATCAGCAAAACGACTATGCACGTGTAGTCTGTATACATCAGCAAAACGACTATGCACGTGTAATCTGTTTACAATAGCAAAACGACTATGCACGTGTAGTCTGCATAAAGCAGCAAAACGAATATGCACACGTAGTCTGTTTACAGCAGCAAAACGACTATGCATGTGTATTCTGTGTAAAGCAGCAACACGGCTAATCAAGTGTATTCTGTGTAAGGCAGCAACACGACTGTGCACGTGTATTATGTGCAAAGCAGCAACACGGCTAATCACGTGTATTCTGTGTAAAGCAGCAACACGGCTAATCACGTGTATTCTGTGTAAAGCAGCAACACGGCTAATCACGTGTATTCTGTGTAAAGCAGCAACACCACTGTGCACGTGTATTCTGTGTAAAGCAGCAACACGGCTATGCACGTGTATTCTGTGTAAAGCAGCAAAACAACTATGCACGTGTATTATGTGTACAGCAGCAGAACGATTATGCACGTGTATTCTATGTACAACAGCAAAACGGCTATGCATGTGTAGTTTGTGTAAAGCAGCAAAACGATTATGCACGTGTATTCTGTGTAAAGCAGCAACACGGCTATGCACATGTATTCTGTGTAAAGCAGCAAAACGACTATGCACGTGTATTCTGTGTACAGCAACAAAACGACTATTCACGTGTATTCTGTGTACATCAGCAAAACGATTATGCACGTTTATTCTGTGTAAAGCAGCAAAACGACTATGCACGTGTAGTCTGTGTACAGCAGCAAAACGACTATGCATGTGTAGTCTGTGTACAGCAGCAAAACGACTATGCACGTGTAGTCTGTGTACAGCAGCAAAACGACTATGCACGTGTATTCTGTGTACAGCAGCAACACTACTATGCACGCGTATTCTATGTACAACAGCAACACGGCTATCCAGATTTATTCTGTGCACAACAGCAAAACGGCTATGCACGTGTATTCTGTGTAAAGCAGCAAAACGACTATGCACACGTAGTCTGTTTACAGCAGCAAAACGACTATAAACGTGTAATCTGTGTACAGCAGCAACACGACTATACACGTGTAGTCTGTGTACAGCAGCAAAACGACTATGCACGTGTATTCTGTGTAAAGCAGCAAAACAACTATGCACGTGTATTCTATGTACAACAGCAACACGGCTATGCAGATTTTTCTGTGCACAACAGCAAAACGGCTATGCACGTGTATTCTGTGTAAAGCAGCAAAACGACTATGCACACGTAGTCTGTTTACAGCAGCAAAACGACTATGCATGTGTATTCTGTGTAAAGCAGCAACACGGCTAATCAAGTGTATTCTGTGTAAAGCAGCAAAACCACTATGCACGTGTATTATGTGCAAAGCAGCAACATGGCTATGCACGTGTATTCTGTGTACAGCAGCAAAACGGCTATGCCCGTGTATTATGTGTACAGCAGCAGAACGATTATGCACGTGTATTCTATGTACAACAGCAAAGCGGCTATGCATGTGTAGTCTGTGTAAAGCAGCAAAACGATTATGTACCTGTATTATGTGTAAAGCAGCAACACGGCTATGCACATGTATTCTGTGTAAAGCAGCAAATCGACTGCACGTGTATTCTGTGTACAGCAGCAAAACGGCTATGCACGTGTAGTCTATGTAAAGCAACAAAACGACTATGCACGTGTAGTCTGTGTACAGCAGCAATACGACTATGCATGTGTAGTCTGTGTATAGCAGGAAAACGGCTATGCATGTGTAGTCTATGTAAAGCAGCAAAACAACTATGCACGTGAATTCTGTGTAAAGGAGCAAAACGACTATGCACGTGTATTATGTGTAAAGCAGCAAAACGACTATACACGTGTATTATGTGTAAAGCAGCAAAACGACTATACACGTGTAGTATGTGTAAAGCAGCAAAACGATTATGCACGTGTTGTCTGTGTACAGCAGCAAAACGACTATGCACGTGTAGTCTGTGTACAGCAGCAACACGGCTATACACGTGTAGTCTGTGTACAGCAGCAAAACGAGTATGCACGTGTAGTCTGTGTACATAGCAAAACGAGTATACACGTGTATTCTGTGTACAGCATCAAAACGGCTATGCACGTGTAGTCTATGTACAGCAGCAACACGGCTATACACGTGTATTCTGTGTAAAGCAGCAAATCTGCTATGCACGTGTTTTCTGTGTAAAGCAGTAACATGACTATGCACGTGTATTCTATGTACAACAGCAAAACGGCTATGCACGTGTAGTCTATGTAAAGCTGCAAAACGACTATGCACGTATAGTCTGTGTACAGCAGCAATACGACTATGCACGTGTATTCTGTGTAAAGAAGCAAAACGACTATGCACGTGTAGTCTGTTTACAGCAGCAAAACGATTATGCACGTGTAGTCTGTGTACAGCAGCAAAACGACTATGCACATGTATTATGTGTAATGAAGCAAACCGACTATGCACGTGTAGTCTGTGTACAGCAGCAAAACGGCTATACACGTGTAGTCTAAGTACAACAGCAACACGGCTATGCACGTGTAGTCTGTAAACCAGCAAAACGACTATGCATGTGTAGTCTGTGTACAGCAGCAAAACGGCTATGCACGTGTAGTCTGTAAACCAGCAAAACGACTATGCACGTGTTGTCTGTGTACAGCAGCAAAACGACTATGCACGTGTATTCTGTGTACAGCAGCAAAAGGAATATGCACGTGTAGTATGTGTACAGCAGCAAAACGACTATGCACGTGTATCTGTGTACAGCAGCAAAACGGCTAAGCACGTGTTGTCTGTGTAAATCAGAAAAACGACTATACACGTGTAGTCTGTTTACAGCAGCAAAACTACTATGCATATGTAGTATGTCTAAAGCAGCAAAACGACTATATACGTGTATTCTTTGTAAAGCAGCAAAACGAATATGCACGTGTAGTCTGTGTACAGCAGCAAAACGACTATGCACGTGTATTATGTGTACAGCAGCAGAACGACTATGCACGTGTAGTCTGTAAACCAGCAAAACGACTATGCACGTGTATTCTGTGTACAGCAGCAAAATGAATATGCAAGTGTAGTATGTGTACAACAGCAAAACGACTATGCACGTGTATCTGTGTACAGCAGCAAAACGGCTAAGCACGTGTAGTCTGTGTAAAGCAGCGAAACAACTATGCACGTGTACTTTGTTTACAGCAGCAAAACGACTATGCACGTGTAGTCTGTAAACCAGCAAAACGACTATGCACGTGTTGTCTGTGTACAGCAGCAAAACGACTATGCACGTGTAGTCTGTAAACCAGCAAAACGACTATGCATGTGTATTCTGTGTACAGCAGCAAAAGGAATATGCACGTGTAGTATGTGTACAGCAGCAAAACGACTATGCACGTGTATCTGTGTACAGCAGCAAAACGGCTAAGCACGTGTAGTCTGTGTAAATCAGAAAAACGACTATACACGTGTAGTCTGTTTACAGCAGCAAAACTACTATGCATATGTAGTATGTCTAAATCAGCAAAACGACTATACACGTGTAGTCTGTGTAATGTAGCAAAACGACCATGCACGTGTAGTCTGTGTACAGCAGCAAACCGACTATGCATCTGTAGTCTGTGTACAGCAGCAAAACGATTATGCACCTGTAGTCTGTGTACAGCAGCAAACCGACTATGCATCTGTAGTCTGTGTACAGCAGCAAAACGATTATGCACCTGTAGTCTGTGTACAGCAGCAAAACTACTATGCACGTGTACTATGTATACAGCAGCAGAATGACTATGCACGTGTAGTCTGTGTACAGCAGCAAAACTACTATGCACGTGTATTGTGTGTAAAGAAGCAAAACGACTATGCACATGTAGTCTGTGTACAGCAGCAAACCGACTATGCACGTGTAGTCTGTAAACCAGCAAAACGACTATGCATGTGTAGTCTGTGTACAGCAGCAAAACGGCTATGCACGTGTAGTCTGTAAACAAGCAAAACGACTATGCACGTGTTGTCTGTATACAGCAGCAAAACGACTATGCACGTGTAGTCTGTAAACCAGCAAAACGACTCTGCACGTGTATTCTGTGTACAGCAGCAAAACGAATATGCACGTGTAGTATGTGTACAGCAGCAAAACGACTATGCACGTGTATCTGTGTACAACAGCAAAACGGCTAAGCACGTGTAGTCTGTGTAAAGCAGCGAAACAACTATGCACGTGTACTTTGTTTACAGTAGCAAATCGACTATGCACGTGTAGTCTGTGTAAAGCAGCGAAACAACTATGCACGTGTAGTATGTGTACAGCAGCAAAACGACTATACAGGTGTAGTCTGTGTACAGCAGCAAAACGACTATACACGTGTAGTCTGTGTAAAACAGCAAAACGATTATGCACGTGTTGTCTGTGTACAGCAGCAAAACGACTATGCAAGTGTAGTCTGTAAACCAGCAAAACGACTATGCACGTGTATTCTGTGTACAGCAGCAAAACGAATATGCACGTGTATCTGTGTACAGCAGCGAAACAACTATGCACGTGTAGTTTGTTTACCGCAGCAACACGACTATGCACATGTAATATGTGTAAAGCAGCCACACGACTAAACACGTGTATTCTATGTACAGCAGCAAAACGAATATGCACGTGTAGTGTGTGTACAGCAGCAACACGACTATAGACGTGTATTCTTTGTAAAGCAGCAAAACGACTATGCACGTGTAGTCTGTGTACAGCAGCAAAACGATTATGCACGTGTAGTCTGTGTACATCAGCAAAATGACTATGCATGTGTACTATGTGTACAGCAGCAGAACGACTATGCACGTGTAGTATGTGTACAGCAGCAAAACGACTATGCACGTGTAGTATGTGTACAGCAGCGAAATGACTATGTACGTGTTGTCTGTGTACAGCAGCAAAATGATTATGCACGTGTAGTCTTTGTACAGCAGCAACACGACTATGCATGTGTAGTCTGTGTACAGCAGCAAAACGAATATGCACGTGTATTCTGTGTACAGCAGCAAAACGAATATGCACGTGTATTCTGTGTACATCAGCAAAACGATTATGCACGTGTAGTCTATTTACAGCAGCAAAACTACTATGCATGGTGTGTTCTTTGTAAAGCAGCTGAACGACTATGCACGTGTAGTCTGTGTAATGTAGCAAAACAACTATGCACGTGTAGTCTGTTTACAGCAGCAAAACGACTATGCATCTGTAGTCTGTGTATAGCAGCAAAACGACTATGCACGTGTATTCTGTGTACAGCAGCAAATCGATTATGCACGTGTAGTATGTGTAAAGCAGCAAAACGACTATGCACGTGTAGTCTGTGTAATGTAGCAAAACGACTATGCACGTGTAGTCTGTTTACAGCAGCAAAACTATTATGCACGTGTAGTCTGTGTACAGCAGCAAAACGATTATGCACGTGTCTGTGGACAGCAGCAAAACGACTATGCAGGTGTAGTATGTGTAATGCAGCAAAACGACTATACACGTGTATTCTGTGTAAAGCAGCAACACGACTATGCACGTGTATTCTGGGTAAAGCAGCAACACGACTATGCCCGGGTAGTCTGTACAGCAGCAAAACGAATATGCACGTGTATTCTGTGTACAGCAGCAACTCGATTATGCACGTGTAGTCTGTGTACAGCAGCAAAACGACTATGCACGTGTAGTATGTGTACAGCAGCGAAATGACTATGCACGTGTTGTCTGTGTACAGCAGCAAAACGATTATGCACGTGTAGTCTGTGTACAGCAGCAAAACGACTATGCACGTGTAGTCTGTGTACAGCAGCAAAACGACTATGCACGTGTAGTATGTGTACAGCAGCGAAATGACTATGCACGTGTTGTATGTGTACAGCAGCAAAACGATTATGCACGTGTAGTCTGTGTACAGCAGCAAAACGACTATGCACGTGTATTATGTTTACTGCAGCCAAACGACTATGCATCTGTAGTCTGTGTACAGCTGCAAAACGACTATGCACGTGTAGTCTGTGTACAGCAGCAAAACGACTATGCACGTGTAGTCTGTTTACAGCAGCAAAACTACTATGCATGTGTAGTATGTGTAAAGCAGCAACACGACTATACACGTGTATTCTTTGTAAATCAGCAAAACGACTATGCACGTGTAGTCTGTGTAATGTAGCAAAACGACTATGCACGTGTAGTCTGTGTACAGCAGCAAACCGACTATGCATCTGTAGTCTGTGTACAGCAGCAAAACGATTATGCACGTGTAGTCTGTGTACAGCAGCAAAACGAATATGCACGTGTACTATGTGTACAGCAGCAGAACGACTATGCACGTGTAGTCTGTGTACAGCAGCAAAACGCTTATGCACGTGTGTTCTGTGTACATCAGCAAAACGATTATGCACGTGTAGTCTGTGTACAGCAGCAAAACGACTATGCACGTGTATTGTGTGTAAAGAAGCAAAACGACTATGCACATGTAGTCTGTGTACAGCAGCAAACCGACTATGCACGTGTAGTCTGTAAACCAGCAAAACGACTATGCATGTGTAGTCTGTGTACAGCAGCAAAACGGCTATGCACGTGTAGTCTGTAAACAAGCAAAACGACTATGCACGTGTTGTCTGTATACAGCAGCAAAACGACTATGCACGTGTAGTCTGTAAACCAGCAAAACGACTATGCACGTGTATTCTGTGTACAGCAGCAAAACGAATATGCACGTGTAGTATGTGTACAGCAGCAAAACGACTATGCACGTGTATTCTGTGTACAGCAGCAAATCGATTATGCACGTGTAGTATGTGTAAAGCAGCAAAACGACTATGCACGTGTAGTCTGTGTAATGTAGCAAAACGACTATGCACGTGTAGTCTGTTTACAGCAGCAAAACTATTATGCACGTGTAGTCTGTGTACAGCAGCAAAACGATTATGCACGTGTCTGTGGACAGCAGCAAAACGACTATGCAGGTGTAGTATGTGTAATGCAGCAAAACGACTATACACGTGTATTCTGTGTAAAGCAGCAACACGACTATGCACGTGTATTCTGGGTAAAGCAGCAACACGACTATGCCCGGGTAGTCTGTACAGCAGCAAAACGAATATGCACGTGTATTCTGTGTACAGCAGCAACTCGATTATGCACGTGTAGTCTGTGTACAGCAGCAAAACGACTATGCACGTGTAGTATGTGTACAGCAGCGAAATGACTATGCACGTGTTGTCTGTGTACAGCAGCAAAACGATTATGCACGTGTAGTCTGTGTACAGCAGCAAAACGACTATGCACGTGTAGTCTGTGTACAGCAGCAAAACGACTATGCACGTGTAGTATGTGTACAGCAGCGAAATGACTATGCACGTGTTGTATGTGTACAGCAGCAAAACGATTATGCACGTGTAGTCTGTGTACAGCAGCAAAACGACTATGCACGTGTATTATGTTTACTGCAGCCAAACGACTATGCATCTGTAGTCTGTGTACAGCTGCAAAACGACTATGCACGTGTAGTCTGTGTACAGCAGCAAAACGACTATGCACGTGTAGTCTGTTTACAGCAGCAAAACTACTATGCATGTGTAGTATGTGTAAAGCAGCAACACGACTATACACGTGTATTCTTTGTAAATCAGCAAAACGACTATGCACGTGTAGTCTGTGTAATGTAGCAAAACGACTATGCACGTGTAGTCTGTGTACAGCAGCAAACCGACTATGCATCTGTAGTCTGTGTACAGCAGCAAAACGATTATGCACGTGTAGTCTGTGTACAGCAGCAAAACGACTATGCACGTGTACTATGTGTACAGCAGCAGAACGACTATGCACGTGTAGTCTGTGTACAGCAGCAAAACGCTTATGCACGTGTGTTCTGTGTACATCAGCAAAACGATTATGCACGTGTAGTCTGTGTACAGCAGCAAAACGACTATGCACGTGTATTGTGTGTAAAGAAGCAAAACGACTATGCACATGTAGTCTGTGTACAGCAGCAAACCGACTATGCACGTGTAGTCTGTAAACCAGCAAAACGACTATGCATGTGTAGTCTGTGTACAGCAGCAAAACGGCTATGCACGTGTAGTCTGTAAACAAGCAAAACGACTATGCACGTGTTGTCTGTATACAGCAGCAAAACGACTATGCACGTGTAGTCTGTAAACCAGCAAAACGACTATGCACGTGTATTCTGTGTACAGCAGCAAAACGAATATGCACGTGTAGTATGTGTACAGCAGCAAAACGACTATGCACGTGTATCTGTGTACAGCAGCAAAACGGCTAAGCACGTGTAGTCTGTGTAAAGCAGCAAAACGATTATGCACGTGTATTATGTGTACAGCAGCAGAACGACTATGCACGTGTAGTCTGTGTACAGCAGCAAAACGACTATGCACGTGTAGTCTGTGTAAAACAGCAACACGACTATGCACGTGTATTCTGTGTACAGCAGCAAAACGACTATACACGTGTAGTCTGTGTAAAACAGCAAAACGACTATGCACGTGTAATCTGTGTAAAGCAGCAAAACGATTATGCACGTGTTGTATGTGTACAGTAGCAAAACGACTATGCACGTGTATTCTGTGTACAGCAGCAAAACGAATATGCACGTGTAGTATGTGTACAGCATCAACACGACTATGCACGTGTATCTGTGTACAGCAGCAAAACGGCTAAGCACGTGTAGTCTGTGTAAAGCAGCGAAATAACTATGCACGTGTAGTTTGTTTACAGCAGCAAAGCGACTATGCACGTGTAGTATGTGTAAAGCAGCCACACGACTAAACACGTGTATTCTGTGATAGCAGCAACACGACTATGCACGTGTAGTCTGTGTACAGCAGCAAAACGACTATGCATGTGTAGTATGTGTAATGTAGCAAAACGACTATGCACGTGTAGTCAGTTTAATGTAGCAAAACGACTATGCACGTTTATTCTGTGTAATGTAACAAAACGGCTATGCACGTGTATTCTGTGTAATGTAGCAAAACGACTATGCACGTGTAGTTTGTTTACAGCAGCAAAGCGACTATGCACGTGTAGTATGTGTAAAGCAGCCACTCGACTAAACACGTGTATTCTGTGATAGCAGCAACACGACTATGCACGTGTAGTCTGTGTACAGCAGCAAAACGACTATGCAAGTGTAGTCTGTATACATCAGCAAAACGACTATGCATGTGTAGTATGTGTAATGTAGCAAAACGACTATGCACGTGTAGTCAGTTTAATGTAGCAAAACGACTATGCACGTTTATTCTGTGTAATGTAGCAAAACGGCTATGCACGTGTATTCTGTGTAATGTAGCAAAACGACTATGCACGTGTATTCTGTGTAAATCAGCAAAACGACTATGCACGTGTATTCTGTGTAATGTAGCAAAACGACTTTGCACGTGTAAAGCAGCAAAACGACTATGCATGTGTAGTCTGTGTAATGTAGCAAAACGACTATGCACGTGTAGTCTGTTATGTAAAGTAGCAAAACAACTATGCACGTGTAGTCTGTGTAATGTAGCAAAATGACTATGCACGTGTAGTATGTGTAAAGCAGCAAAATGACTATGCACGTGTAGTATGTATAAAAAGCAGCAAAATGACTATGCACGTGTATTCTGTGTAAAGCAGCAAAATGACTATTCATGTATAGTCTGTGTACAGCAGCAACACGACTATACACGTGTATTCTGTGTAAAGTAGCAAAATGACTATGCACGTGTAGTCTGTGTAAAGCAGCAAAATGACTATGCACGTGTAGTATGTGTAAAGCAGCAAAATGACTATGCACGTGTGGTATGTGTAAAGCAGCAAAACGGCTATGCACGTGTAGTCTGTGTACTGCAGCAAAAATACTATGCACGTGTATTCTGTGTACAGCAGGAAAACGAATATGCACGTGTAGTCTGTATACATCAGCAAAACAACTATGCACGTGTAGTCTGTATACACCAGCAACACGACTATGCACGTGTATTCTGTATACATCAGCAAAACGACTATGCACGTGTAGTCTGTATACATCAGCAAAACGACTATGCACGTGTAGTATGTGTAATGTAGCAAAACGACTATGTACGTGTAGTCAGTTTAATGTAGCAAAATGACTATGCACGTTTATTCTGTGTAATGTAGTAAAACGGCTATGCACGTGTATTCTGTGTAATGTAGCAAAACGACTATGCACGTGTATTCTGTGTAAAGCAGCAAAACGACTATGCACGTGTATTCTGTGTAATGTAGCAAAACGACTTTGCACGTGTAAAGCAGCAAAACGACTATGCACGTGTAGTCTGTGTAATGTAGCAAAACGACTATGCACGTGTAGTCTGTTATGTAAAGTAGCAAAACAATTATGCACGTGTAGTCTGTGTAATATAGCAAAATGACTATGCACGTGTAGTATGTGTAAAGCAGCAAAATGACTATGCACGTGTAGTCTGTGTAAAGTAGCAAAATGACTATGCACGTGTATTCTGTGTAAAGCAGCAAAATGACTATTCATGTATAGTCTGTGTACAGCAGCAAAACGACTATACACGTGTATTCTGTGTAAAGTAGCAAAATGACTATGCACGTGTAGTATGTGTAAAGCAGCAAAATGAATATGCACGTGTAGTCTGTGTAAAGCAGCAAAATGACTATGCACGTGTAGTATGTATAAAGCAGCAAAATGACTATGCACGTGTATTCTGTGTAAAGCAGCAAAATGACTATTCATGTATAGTCTGTGTACAGCAGCAACACGACTATACACGTGTATTCTGTGTAAAGTAGCAAAATGACTATGCACGTGTAGTATGTGTAAAGCAGCAAAATGAATATGCACGTGTAGTCTGTGTAAAGCAGCAAAATGACTATGCACGTGTAGTATGTGTACAGCAGCAAAATGACTATGCACGTGTAGTATGTGTAAAGCAGCAAAATGAATATGCACGTGTAGTCTGTGTACAGCAGCAAAATGACTATGCACGTGTAGTATGTGTAAAGCAGCAAAATGACTATGCACGTTTAGTATGTGTAAAGCAGCAAAACTACTATGCATCTGTAGTCTGTGTAAAGTAGCAAAACGACTATGCACCTGTAGTCTGTGTACAGCAGCAAAACGACTATGCACCTGTAGTCTGTGTAAAGTAGCAAAACGACTATGCACCTGTAGTCTGTGTACAGCAGCAAAACGACTATGCACCTGTAGTCTGTGTAAAGCAGCAAAACGACTATGCACCTGTAGTCTGTGTACAACAGCAGTTGTTCCTCTTGATGTGTTTGTATAGTGCATACTAGTTGTTGTTCCTCTTGATGTGTTTGTATAGTACATACTAGATGTTGTTCCTCTTGGTTGTTTGGATAGTACATACTAGTTGTTGTTCCTCTTGGTTGTTTGGATTGTACATACTAGTTGTTGTTCCTCTTGGTGTGTTTGGATTGTACATACTAGATGTTGTTCCTCTTGATGTGTTTGGATAGTACATACTAGTTGTTGTTCCTCTTGGTGTGTTTGTATAGTTCATAATAGATGTTGTTCCTCTTGGTGTGCTTGTATAGTATATACTAGATGTTGTTCCTCTTGGTGTGTTTGGATAGTACATACTAGATGTTGTTCCTCTTGGTGTGTTTGGATTGTACATACTAGTTGTTGTTCCTCTTGGTGTGTTTGTAGTACAGTAATATTTCTTTAGGCATATCCTCAAAATGTTTAAGCATACAATCTTGCTGCAGAGAATACAAATTGGAACTAGTAGAACAGACACAGAAAGGATACTTTTACAAACAAGTGTGGTTATATGCGATTGCTCTACAGTACTAAAGCACAGGTCACACTTGAGCTTGCAATAAGTTAAGAGAACAGGGGATAAGATCGATGCCAAGACCTATACAAATTGTCTGCGATTGGAAAAGATCACCAAAGGCCGTTTAAAGAATTTGCAAAGACGACGGAATATCATTTTAATGATTGCTGACGATCAGATATCGTAGGTGAGCGTAAGTTGTAGTAAGCCTAAATGTGACTGGTCCTTACATGATTACATAGGGCCAGTGAATTGGATTTAAACTCAGAATCATCTGGATGAAGGTAACTAACAGGCGATATTGGCATGACGGAGTTAGGTAACATACAGCTGTTAAATGAGTCTGACTGTAGATCACTGTGTCGTTTATTCACAAGCGGTAGTTAACACAGGTTTGACTGTATTCACACTGCTGTCTTTGAAAATGAGTGTGCAAGAATTGGCCTGTGTTTTAAGTTTATTTAACGTTGCTACCGGTTGCCCATATGAGCGACGCCTCCTGAAGAGATTAGTCATTTTATATTTTTGGAGGATATTGCAATGATACAGACAGACATTGGCATAGCTTCCTATAGACCGTGTAGGCCGTGTAGGCCGTGGCCTACACTTTTCCCCGAAAAATTAAAAATGCCAAACTGTAAGTCGTTGGAGCCGTTAGGATTGTACCCTTAGGCAAGGCATTTAAATTCCACATTGCCTCTTCTCTCTCCTTCATGGCGATGGATTCCATCAGGAATGAGGTCTCGAGAGTGATTAATATAAGTTGAAAGAACTTGTTTCGCAATCGAGCTAAAATAACTTTGTATAAACTATTAACCTTGTGTTGGATATCTGGAGGGATATACCAACTGTATGGGACACATTAACCTTGTGCTAGATATCTGGAGGGATATACCAACTGTATGGGACACATTAACCTTGTGCTAGATATCTGGAGGGATATACCAACTGTATGGGACACATTAACCTTGTGCTAGATATCTGGAGGGATATACCAACTGTATGGGACACATTAACCTTGTGCTGGATATCTGGAGGGATATACCAACTGTATGGGACACATTAACCTTGTGCTAGATATCTGGAGGGATATACCAACTGTATGGGACACATTAACCTTGTGCTAGATATCTGGAGGGATATACCAACTGTATGGGACACATTAACCTTGTGCTAGATATCTGGAGGGATATACCAACTGTATGGGACACATTAACCTTGTGCTAGATATCTGGAGGGATATACCAACTGTATACCAACTGTATGGGACACATTAACCTTGTGTTAGATATCTGGAGGGATATACCAACTGTATGGGACACATTAACCTTGTGTTAGATATCTGGAGGGATATACCAACTGTATGGGTCACATTAACCTTGTGCTAGATATCTGGAGGGATATACCAACTGTATGGGACACATTAACCTTGTGTTAGATAGCTGGAGGGATATACCAACTGTATGGGACACATTAACCTTGTGTTAGATATCTGGAGGGATATACCAACTGTATGGGACACATTAACCGTGTGTTGGATATCTGGAAGTTATACCAAACATGTTGTAAATGGATACAAGCAATATTTTCCAGTTTGTACTACATTGGTTAATTCTAGTCTAAACATTTAAACTAGAACAAAGCAATATGTAAGTTAACAACAAACACACAAGGTAAAACTTTAATAATAATTGACGAGGAAAATAATGAAATATACATATATAAAGCATTCATAGAAGTGTTTCAACAACACTGTATAGCTATACGCTTTCATTGTTTAGTAACATATATTCATCTATACGCTATACGCTTTCATTGTTTAGTAACATATATTCATCAATCGAGTTTTGTGGACTATATTTTTGCAGACAGGTATTGATTAAGCTTGATTGAAAACAAAATTGTACTTTTTATTATTTGATTTTAATAAGATTAAGTTTAAAATCTAGATAGCATGGATGCGTCATTGTATGTGTCTGCCCGACCTATGGCACTGTGAGCCACACAGGTTTGTCGCCGTTTGAGGCATGACCCTCAATATGTAAGCCCCTAACTGTCATGTCTTAAAGGTATGGTTTGAGTTGATGTCTTGACTTCATATTATACTGGCGTTAGTTTATTTAACAGTTTCGTGAAACACGTCTAAGATTAATAACAGCAACCGAACGTTCAGTGATATAGCAAATACAATACAACTGTTTTATAGGATATAGTTGTTGCAGATTCACCTCTCTTTCTTACCCATTATTTGAGTACAATTTATTGATACGTGTATGGTGGGTGGTTTACGTTTATTTATCGTCGCTACCGGTTGCCCTTATGAGCTACGCCTCCTAAAGAGATTAGTCATTTGAGAGTTTTGGAAGCTAGTGCAATGATACAGACAGAGACCATTACAGAGTCTCCTCTGGTTCTTTTACATGCACTGTGTATATCACCGACACTAGAGCCGGTTAAATTCCCACCTGAAAGACTGTATTATTATATTGATATATCGTAAATTACGTAATCAGCTTTGTTCGCAAATTGTATTTCACACTTACACATATAGGTGGACGGAATTCAGAAAGTTGATGAAATGCATTATTGACTTTATTTAGTGCATTATTGACTTTATTTAGTGCATCATTGACTTTATTTAGTGCATCATTGACTTTATTTAGTGCATCATTGACTTTATTAGTGCATTATTGACTTTATTTAGTGCATTATTGACTTTATTTAGTGCATTATTGACTTTATTTAGTGCATCATTGACTTTATTTAGTGCATCATTGACTTTATTAGTGCATTATTGACTTTATTTAGTGCATTATTGACTTTATTTAGTGCATTATTGACTTTATTAGTGCATCATTGACTTTATTAGTGCATCATTGACTTTATTAGTGCATTATTGACTTATTTAGTGCATTATTGACTTATTTAGTGCATTATTGACTTTATTTAGTGTATCATTGACTTTATTTAGTGCATCATTGACTTTATTAGTGCATTATTGACTTTATTTAGTGCATTATTGACTTTATTTAGTGCATTATTGACTTTATTTAGTGCATTATTGACTTTATTAGTGCATCATTGACTTTATTAGTGCATCATTGACTTTATTTAGTGCATTATTGACTTTATTTAGTGCATTATTGACTTATTTAGTGCATTATTGACTTATTTAGTGCATTATTGACTTATTTAGTGCATTTATTTAGTGCATTATTGACTTATTTAGTGCATTGTTGACTTATTTAGAGCATTATTGACTAATTAGTGCATTGTTGACTTATTTAGTGCATTATTGACTTTATTTAGTGCATTATTGACTTTATTAGTGCATCGTTGACTTTATTAGTGCATTATTGACTTATTTAGTGCATTATTGACTTATTTAGTGCATTTATTTAGTGCATTATTGACTTATTTAGTGCATTATTGACTTTATTAGTGAATTATTTACTTTATTAGTGCATTATTGACTGCATTAGTGCATTGTTGACTTATTTAGTGCATTATTGACTTATGTAGTGCATTGTTGACTTTATTAGTGCATTATTGACTTTATTAGTGCATTATTGACTTATTTAGTGCATTATTGAATTATTTAGTGCATTTATTTAGTGCATTATTGACTTATTTAGTGCATTATTGACTTTATTAGTGCATTATTAACTTTATTAGTGCATTATTGACTGCATTAGTGCACTGTTGACTTATTTAGTGCATTATTGACTTATTTAGTGCATTGTTGACTTTATTAGTGCATTATTGACTTTATTAGTGCAATATTGACTTATTGAGTGCATTATTTACTTATTGAGTGCATTATTGACTTATTGAGTGCATTATTGACTTACTTAGTGCATTATTGACTTTAGTAGTGCATTATTGACTTTATTAGTGCATTATTGACTGCATTAGTGCATTATTGACTTATTGAGTGCATTATTGACTGCATTAGTGCAATATTGACTTTATTAGTGCATTATTGACTTTATTAGTGCATTATTGACTTATTGAGTGCATTATTGACTTTACTAGTGCATTATTGACCTATTGAGTGCATTATTGACTGCATTAGTGCAATATTGACTTTATTAGTGCATTATTGACTTTATTAGTGCATTATTGACTTATTGAGTGCATTATTGACTTTATTATTGACTGTATTAGTGCATTATTGACATTATTAGTGCATTATTGACTTTATTAGTGCATTATTGACTGCATTAGTGCATTGTTGACATATTTAGTGCATTATTGAATTATTTAGTGCATTATTGACTTTATTAGTGCATTATTGACTTATTTAGTGCATTATTGACTTTATTAGTGCATTATTGACTTATTGAGTGCATTATTGACTTTATTAGTGCATTATTGACTGTATTAGTGCATTATTGACATTATTAGTGCATTATTGACTTTATTAGTGCATTATTGACTGCATTAGTGCATTGTTGACATATTTAGTGCATTATTGAATTATTTAGTGCATTATTGACTTTATTAGTGCATTATTGACTTATTTAGTGCATTATTGACTTTATTAGTGCATTATTGACTTATTGAGTGCATTATTGACTTTATTAGTGCATTATTGACTGTATTAGTGCATTATTGACATTATTAGTGCATTATTGACTTTATTAGTGCATTATTGACTGCATTAGTGCATTGTTGACATTATTAGTGCATTATTGAATTATTTAGTGCATTATTGACTTATTGAGTGCATTATTGATTTTATTAGTGCATTATTGACGACATATATGAACGAGATTTGTGACGATAGAGAACAACTAAATCAACAACATCTCGGGGGAAACTGTGTATACAGAAAAGTGGAAGGGGCTCAAAATTGGGTGTCTAACAACAATGTAAATATGTAGCTATATACAGTAACTTATAGAATATGGAATATACAGTAACTTATAGAATATGGAATATACAGTAACTTATAGAATATGGAATATACAGTAACTTATAGAATATGGAATATACAGTAACTTATAGAATGTGGAATATACAGTAACTTATAGAATATGGAATATACAGTAACTTATAGAATATGGAATATACAGTAACTTATAGAATGTGGAATATACAGTAACTTATAGAATGTGGACTATACAGTAACATATAGAATGTGGACTATACAGTAACTATACAGTAACTTATAGAATGTGGACTATACAGTAACATATAGAATGTGGACTATACAGTAACTTATAGAATGTGGACTATACATTAACTTATAGAATGTGGACTATACAGTAACTATACAGTAACTTATAGAATGTGGACTATACAGTAACTATACAGTAACTTATAGAATGTGGACTATACAGTAACTTATAGAATGTGGACTATACAGTAACTTATAGAATGTGGACTATACAGTAGCTATACAGTAACTTATAGAATGTAGACTATAGAGTAACTTATAGAATGTAGACTATACAGTAACTTATAGAATGTGGACTATACAGTAACTTATAGAATGTGGACTATACAGTAACTATACAGTAACTTATAGAATGTGGACTATACAGTAACTTATAGAATATGGAATATACAGTAACTTATAGAATGTGGACTATGCTGTAACTTATAGAATGTAGACTATACAGTAACTTATAGAATGTAGAATATACAGTAACTTATAGAATGTGTACTATGCTGTAACTTATAGAATGTAGACTATAGAGTAACTTATAGAATGTAGACTATACAGTAACTTATAGAATGTGGACTATACAGTAACTTATAGAATGTGGACTATACATTAACTTATAGAATATGGACTATACAGTAACTATACAGTAACTTATAGAATGTGGACTATACAGTAACAATACAGTAACTTATAGAATATGGACTATACAGTAACTATACAGTAACTTGTAGAATGTGGACTATACAGTAACCTATAGAATGTGGACTATACAGTAACTATATAGTAACTTATAGAATGTGGACTATACAGTAACTTATAGAATGTGGAATATACAGTAACTTATAGAATGTGGACTATACAGTAACTTATAGAATGTGGACTATACAGTAACTTATAGAATATGGAATATATAGTAACTTATAGAATATGGACTATACAGTAACATATAGAATGTGGACTATACAGTAACTTATAGAATGTGGAAAATACAGTAACTTATAGAATGTGGACTATACAGTAACTATACAGTAACTTATAGAATGTAGACTATACAGTCACTTATAGAATGTGATAATACTGTAACTATACAGTAACTTATAGAATGTGGACTATACAGTAGCTATACAGTAACTTATAGAATGTAGACTATACAGTAACTTATAGAATGTGGACTATACAGTAACTTATAGAATGTGGACTATACAGTAACTTATAGAATGTGGACTATACAGTAACTATACAGTAAATTATAGAATGTGGACTATTCAGTTACTTATAGAATGTGGAATATACAGTAACTTATAGAATGTATAATATACCGTAACTATACACTAACTGATAGAATGTAGACTATTCAGTAACTTATAGAATGTAGACAATACAGTAACTTATAGAATGTGGAATATACAGTAACTTGTAGAATGTGGAATATACAGTAACTTATAGAATGTGGAATATACAGTAACTTATAGAATATGGACTATACAGTAACTTATAGAATGTGGACTATACAGTAACTTATAGAATGTGGACTATACAGTAACTATACAGTAACTTATAGAATGTGGACTATACAGTAACTTATAGAATGTGGACTATACAGTAACTATACAGTAACTTATAGAATATGGACTATACAGTAACTATACAGTAACTTATAGAATGTGGACTATACAGTAACTTATAGAATGTGGCCTCTACAGTAACTATACAGTAACTTATAGAATGTGGACTATACAGTAACTTATAGAATGTGGACTATACAGTAACTTATAGAATGTGGAATATATAGTAACTTATAGAATGTGGACTATACAGTATCTTATAGAATATGGACTATACAGTAACTTATAGAATATGGAATATATAGTAACTTATAGAATGTGGACTATACAGTAACTTATAGAATGTGGACTATACAGTAACTTATAGAATGTGGACTATACAGTAACTTATAGAATATGGACTATACAGTAACTTATAGAATGTGGACTATACAGTAACTTATAGAATGTGGACTATACAGTAACTTATAGAATGTGGACTATACAGTAACTTATAGAATGTGGACTATACAGTAACTATACAGTAACTTATAGAATGTGGACTATACAGTAACTTATAGAATGTGGACTATACAGTAACTTATAGAATGTGGACTATACAGTAACTTATAGAATGTGGACTATACAGTAACTTCAGTAACTTATAGAATGTGGACTATAC
>JABXNX010003516.1:0-29774 GCA_014843695.1 Archivesica marissinica | reverse complement strand
GATGTAGTTGACAGCACCCCTTCCACCAACATTAACACCTGATGTAGTTGACAGCACCCCTTCCGCCACCATTAACACCTGATGTAGTTTACAGCACCCCTTCCACCACCATTAACACATGATATATCCAGCATTCCACCACCATTAACACCTTATATAGCTGGCATCATCCCTTCCACCAACATTAACACCTGTTAGAGCTGGCAGCACCCCTTCCACAACCATTAACACATGATATAGCTGGCAGCCACCCTTCCACCAACATTAACATCTGATATAGCTGGCAGCACCCCTTCAACCACCATTAATACCTGATATAGCTGGCAGCACCCCTTCCACCATCATTAATACCTGATATAGCTGGCAGCCATCCTTCCACCACCATTAATACCTGATATAGCTGGCGGCCACCCTTCCACCACCATTAACACCTGATATAGCTGGCAGCACCCCTTCCACCACCATTAATAACTGATATAGGTGGCAGCACCCGTTCCACCAACATTAACACCTGATGTAGTTGACAGCACCCCTTCCACCAACATTAACACCTGATGTAGTTGACAGTACCCCTTCCACCAATATTAACACATGATGTAGTTGACAGCACCCCTTCCGCCACCATTAACACCTGATGTAGTTGACAGCACCCCTTCCACCAACATTAACACCTGATGTAGTTGACAGTCCCTTCCACCACCATTAACCTGATGTAGTTGACAGCACCCCTTCCACCAACATTAACACCTGATGTAGTTGCAGTCCCCCTTCCACCACCATTAACACTGATGTAGTTGACAGCACTCCTTCCACCAACATCAACACCTGATGTAGTTGACAGCACCCCTTCCACCACCATTAGTTGTTTCCACCACCATTAATGCCTGATATAGCTGGCAGTCACCCTCCACCACCAGTAACACCTGATATAGCTGTCAGTCCCCCTTCCACCACCATTAACACCTGATATAGCTCGCAGCACCCCTTCCACCACCATTAATACCTGATATAGCTGGCAGCCACCCTTCCACCACCATTAATACCTGATATAGCTGCCAGCCACCTTCCACCACCATTAATACCTGATATAGCTGGCAGCACCCCTTCCACCACCATTAACAACTGATATAGCTGGCAGTCACCCTTCCACCACCATTAACACCTGATATAGCTGTCAGTCCCTCCTTCCACCACCATTAACACCTGATATAGCTGGCAGCACCCCTTCCACCACCATTAATACCTGATATAGCTGGCAGCACCCCTTCCACCACCATTAATACCTGATATAGCTGGCAGCACCCTTCCACCACCATTAATACCTGATATAGCTGGCAGCCACCCTTCCACCACCATTAACACCTGATATAGCTGACAGCACCCCTTCCACCACCATTAACAACTGATATAGCTGGCAGTCACCCTTCCACCACCATTAACACCTGATATAGCTGGCAGCACCCTTCCACCACCATTAACACCTGATATAGCTGGCAGCACCCTTCCACCACCATTAATACCTGATATAGCTGGCAGCACCCCTTCCACCACCATTAATACCTGATATAGCTGGCAGCCACCCTTCCACCACCATTAATAACTGATATAGCTGGCGGCCAACCTTCCACCACCATTAACACCTGATATAGCTGGCAGCACCCCTTCCACCACCATTAATACCTGATATAGCTGGCAGCACCCCTTCCACCACCATTAATACCTGATATAGCTGGCAGCACCCCTTCCACCACCATTAATACCTGATATAGCTGGCAGCACCACTTCCACCACCATTAATACCTGATATAGCTGGCAGCACCCCTTCCACCACCATTAATACCTGATATAGCTGGCAGCCACCCTTCCACCACCATTAATACCTGATATAGCTGGCAGCACCCCTTCCACCACCATTAATACCTGATATAGCTGGCAGCAACCTTCCACCACCATTAATACCTCATATAGCTGGCAGCACCCCTTCCACCAACATTAACACCTGATGTAGTTGACAGTCCCCCTTTCACCACCATTAACACCTGATGTAGTTGACAGTCCCCCTTCCGCCACCATTAACACCTGATGTAGTTGACAGCACCCCTTCCACCAACATTAACACCTGATGTAGTTGACAGCACCCCTTCCACCAACATTAACACCTGATATAGCTGGCAGCACCCCTTCCACCACCATTAATACCTGATATAGCTGGCAGCCACCCTTCCACCACCATACCTGATGTAGTTGGCAGCACCCCTTCCACCACCATTAACACAAGATATAGCCAGCATTCCACCACCATTAACACCTGATATAGCTGGCATCACCCCTTCCACCAACATTAACACCTGATATAGCTGGCAGCACCCCTTCCACCACCATTAACACCTGATATAGCTGGCAGCACCCTTCCACCACCATTAATAACTGATATAGCTGGCAGCACCCTTCCACCACCATTAATACCTGATATAGCTGGCAGCACCCCTTCCACCAACATTAATACCTGATATAGCTGGCTGCACCCTTCCACCACCATTAATACCTGATATAGCTGGCAGCCACCCTTCCACCACCATTAATACCTGATATAGCTGGCGGCCACCCTTCCACCACCATTAACACCTGATATAGCTGGCAGCACCCCTTCCACCACCACTAATAACTGATATAGCTGGCAGCACCCCTTCCACCACCATTAATACCTGATATAGCTGGCAGCACCCCTTCCACCAACATTAATACCTGATATAGCTGGCAGCCACCCTGCCACCACCATTAACACCTGATATAGCTGGCTGCACCCCTTCCACCACCATTAATACCTGATATAGCTGGCAGCACCCCTTCCACCACCATTAATACCTGATATAGCTGGCAGCACCCCTTCCACCAACATTAACACCTGATGTAGCTGACAGTCCCCCTTCCACCACCATTAACACCTGATGTAGTTGACAGCACCCCTTCCACCACCATTAACACCTGATGTAGTTGACAGCACTCCTTCCACCAACATTAACACCTGATGTAGTTGACAGCACCCCTTCCACCACCATTAACACAAGATATAGTCAGCATTCCACCACCATTAATGCCTGATATAGCTGGCAGCACCCCTTCCACCACCATTAACACCTGATGTAGCTGGCAGCCACCCTTCCACCACCATTAACACCTGATATAGTTGGCATCATCCCTTCCACCAACATTAACACCTGATGTAGTTCACAGCACCCCTTCCACCACCATTAACGCAAGATATAGCCAGCATTCCACCACCATTAATACCTGATATAGCTGGCAGCACCCTTCCACCACCATTAATACCTGATATAGCTGGCAGCCACCCTTCCACCACCATTAACACCTGATATAGCTGGCAGCACCCCTTCCACCACCATTAACACCTGATATAGCTGGCAGCACCCCTTCCACCACCATTAATACCTGATATAGCTGGCAGCCACCCTTCCACCACCATTAATACCTGATATAGCTGCCAGCCACCCTTCCACCACCATTGACACCTGATACAGCTGACAGCACCCCTTCCACCACCATTAACAACTTATATAGCTGGCAGTCACCCATCCACCACCATTAACACCTGATATAGCTGTCAGTCCCTCCTTCCACCACCATTAACACCTGATATAGCTGGCAGCACCCCTTCCACCACCATTAATACCTGATATAGCTGGCAGCACCCCTTCCACCACCATTAATACCTGATATAGCTGGCAGCACCCCTTCCACCACCATTAATACCTGATATAGCTGGCAGCCACCCTTCCACCACCATTAACACCTGATATAGCTGGCAGCACCCCTTCCACCACCATTAATACCTGATATAGCTGGCAGCACCCCTTCCACCACCATTAATACCTGATATAGCTGGCAGCACCCCTTCCACCACCATTAATACCTGATATAGCTGGCAGCACCCCTTCCACCACCATTAATACCTGATATAGCTGGCAGCCACCCTTCCACCACCATTAATACCTGATATAGCTGGCAGCACCCCTTCCACCACCATTAATACCTGATATAGCTGGCAGCACCCCTTCCACCACCATTAATACCTCATATAGCTGGCAGCACCCCTTCCACCAACATTAACACCTGATGTAGTTGACAGTCCCCCTTTCACCACCATTAACACCTGATGTAGTTGACAGCACCCCTTCCGCCACCATTAACACCTGATGTAGTTGACAGCACCCCTTCCACCAACATTAACACCTGATGTAGTCACACATTAAACTGTGTAGTTCGTCCCCCTTCCCCACCATTAACACCTGATGTAGTTGACAGCACCCCTTCCACCAACATTAACACCTGATGTAGTTGACAGCACCCCTTCCACCAACATTAACACCTGATGTAGTTGACAGCACCCTTCCACCAACATTAACACCTGATGTAGTTGACAGCACCCCTTCCACCACCATTAACACCTGATGTAGTTGACAGCACCCCTTCCACCAACATTAACACCTGATGTAGTTGACAGTCCCCCTTCCACCACCATTAACACCTGATGTAGTTGACAGCACCCCTTCCACCAACATTAACACCTGATGTAGTTGACAGCACACCTTCCACCACCATTAACACCTGATATAGTTGCAGCCCCTTCCCCACCATTAACACCTGATTAGCTGCAGCACCCCTTCCACCACCATTAAAACCTGATGTAGCTGACAGCACCCCTTCCACCACCATTAACACATGATATAGCTGGCAGCACCCCTTCCACCACCATTAATACCTGATATAGCTGGCAGCACCCCTTCCACCACCATTAATACCTGATATAGCTGGCAGCCACCCTTCCACCACCATTAACACCTGATATAGCTGGCAGCACCCCTTCCACCACCATTAATACCTGATATAGCTGGCAGCACCCCTTCCACCACCATTAATACCTGATATAGCTGGCAGCACCCCTTCCACCAACATTAACACCTGATGTAGTTGACAGCACCCCTTCCACCACCATTAACACCTGATGTAGTTGACAGCACCCTTCCACCAACATTAACACCTGATGTAGTTGACAGTACCCCTTCCACCACCATTAACACCTGATGTAGTTCACCGTCCCCCTTCCGCCACCATTAACACCTGATGTAGTTGACAGCACCCCTTCCACCAACATTAACACCTGATGTAGTTGACAGTCCCCCTTCCACCACCATTAACACCTGATGTAGTTGACAGCACCCCTTCCACCAACATTAACACCTGATGTAGTTGACAGTCCCCCTTCCGCCACCATTAACACATGATGTAGTTGACAGCACTCCTTCCACCAACATCAACACCTGATGTAGTTGACAGCACCCCTTCCACCACCATTATCGCAAGATATAGCCCTCATTCCACCACCATTAATGCCTGATATAGCTGGCAGTCACCCATCCACCACCAGTAACACCTGATATAGCTGTCAGTCCCTCCTTCCACCACCATTAACACCTGATATAGCTCGCAGCACCCCTTCCACCACCATTAATACCTGATATAGCTGGCAGCCACCCTTCCACCACCATTAATACCTGATATAGCTGCCAGCCACCCTTCCACCACCATTGACACCTGATACAGCTGACAGCACCCCTTCCACCACCATTAACAACTTATATAGCTGGCAGTCACCCATCAACCACCATTAACACCTGATATAGCTGTCAGTCCCTCCTTCCACCACCATTAACACCTGATATAGCTGGCAGCACCCCTTCCACCACCATTAATACCTGATATAGCTGGCAGCACCCCATCCACCACCATTAATACCTGATATAGCTGGCAGCACCCCTTCCACCACCATTAATACCTGATATAGCTGCCAGCCACCCTTCCACCACCATTGACACCTGATACAGCTGACAGCACCACTTCCACCACCATTAACAACTTATATAGCTGGAAGTCACCCATCCACCACCATTAACACCTGATATAGTTGTCAATCCCTCCTTCCACCACCATTAACACCTGATATAGCTGGCAGCACCACTTCCACCACCATTAATACCTGATATAGCTGGCAGCACCACATCCACCACCATTAATACCTAAAATAGCTGGCAGCACCCCTTCCACCACCATTAATACCTGATATAGCTGGTAGCCACCCTTCCACCACCATTAACACCTGATATAGCTGGCAGCACCCCTTCCACCACCATTAATACCTCATATAGCTGGCAGCACCCCTTCCACCACCATTAACACCTGCTATAGCTGGCAGCACCCCTTCCACCACCATTAATATCTGATATAGCTGGCAGCACCCCTTCCAACACCATAATACCTGATATAGCTGGCAGCACCCCTTCCACCACCAATAATACCTGATATAGCTGGCAGCCACACTTCCACCACCATTAACACCTGATATAGCTGGCAGCACCCCTTCCACCACCATTAATACCTGATATAGCTGGCAGCACCCCTTCCACAACCATTAATACCTCATATAGCTGGCAGCACCCCTTCCACCAACATTAACACCTGATGTAGTTGACAGTCCCCCTTCCGCCAACATTAACACCTGATGTAGTTGACAGCACCCCTTCCACCAACATTAACACCTGATGTAGTTGACAGCACCCCTTCCACCAACATTAACACCTGATGTAGTTGACAGCACCCCTTCCACCAACATTAACACCTGATGTAGTTGACAGCACCCCTTCCACCAACATTAACACCTGATGTAGTTTACAGCACCCCTTCCACCAACATTAACCCCTGATGTAGTTTACAGCACCCCTTCCACCACCATTAACACAAGATATAGCCAGCATTCCACCACCATTAACACCCTATATAGCTGGCATCATCCCTTCCACCAACATTAACACCTGTTATAGGTGGCAGCACCCCTTCCACAACCATTAACACCTGACATAGCTGGCAGCCACCCTTCCACCACCATTAACACCTGATATAGCTGGCAGCACCCCTTCCACCACCATTAATACCTGATATAGCTGGCAGCCACCCTTCCACCACCATTAATACCTGATATAGCTGGCGGCCACCCTTCCACCACCATTAACACCTGATAGAGCTGGCAGCACCACTTCCACCACCATTAATAACTGATATAGCTGGCAGCACCCGTTCCACCACCATTAATACCTGATATAGCTGGCAGCACCCCTTCCACCAACATTAATACCTGATATAGCTGGCTGACACCCTTCCACCACCATTAATACCTGATATAGCTGGCAGCCACCCTTCCACCACCATTAATACCTGATATAGCTGGCGGCCACCCTTCCACCACCATTAACACCTGATATAGCTGGCAGCACCCCTTCCACCACCACTAATAACTGATATAGCTGGCAGCACCCCTTCCACCACCATTAATACCTGATATAGCTGGCAGCACCCCTTCCACCAACATTAATACCTGATATAGCTGGCAGCCACCCTGCCACCACCATTAACACCTGATATAGCTGGCTGCACCCCTTCCACCACCATTAATACCTGATATAGCTGGCAGCACCCCTTCCACCACCATTAATACCTCATATAGCTGGCAGCACCCCTTCCACCAACATTAACACCTGATGTAGTTGACAGTCCCCCTTTCACCACCATTAACACCTGATGTAGTTGACAGCACCCCTTCCACCAACATTAACACCTGATGTAGTTGACAGCACTCCTTCCACCAACATTAACACCTGATGTAGTTGACAGCACCCCTTCCACCACCATTAACACAAGATATAGTCAGCATTCCACCACCATTAATGCCTGATATAGCTGGCAGCATCCCTTCCACCTCCATTAACACCTGATGTAGATGACAGCCACCCTGCCACCACCATTAACACCAGATATAGCTGGCATCATCCCTTCCACCAACATTAACACCTGGTGTAGTTCACAGCACCCCTTCCACCACCATTAACGCAAGATATAGCCAGCATTCCACCACCATTAATACCTGATATAGCTGGCAGCCACCCTTCCACCACCATTAATACCTGATATAGCTGGCAGCCACCCTTCCACCACCATTAACACCTGATATAGCTGGCAGCACCCCTTCCACCACCATTAACACCTGATATAGCTCGCAGCACCCCTTCCACCACCATTAATACCTGATATAGCTGGCAGCCACCCTTCCACCACCATTAATACCTGATATAGCTGCCAGCCACCCTTCCACCACCATTGATACCTGATATAGCTGGCAGCACCCCTTCCACCACCATTAACAACTTATATAGCTGGCAGTCACCCATCCACCACCATTAACACCTGATATAGCTGTCAGTCCCTCCTTCCACCACCATTAACACCTGATATAGCTGGCAGCACCCCTTCCACCACCATTAATACCTGATATAGCTGGCAGCACCCCTTCCACCACCATTAATACCTGATATAGCTGGCAGCACCCCTTCCACCACCATTAATACCTGATATAGCTGGCAGCCACCCTTCCACCACCATTAACACCTGATATAGCTGGCAGCACCCCTTCCACCACCATTAATACCTGATATAGCTGGCAGCACCCCTTCCACCACCATTAATACTGATATAGCTGGCAGCACCCCTTCCACCACCATTAACACCTGATATAGCTGGCAGCACCCCTTCCACCACCATTAATACCTGATATAGCTGGCAGCCACCCTTCCACCACCATTAACACCTGATATAGCTGGCAGCACCCCTTCCACCACCATTAATACCTGATATAGCTGGCAGCACCCCTTCCACCACCATTAATACCTCATATAGCTGGCAGCACCCCTTCCACCAACATTAACACCTGATGTAGTTGACAGTCCCCCTTTCACCACCATTAACACCTGATGTAGTTGACAGCACCCCTTCCGCCACCATTAACACCTGATGTAGTTGACAGCACCCTTCCACCAACATTAACACCTGATGTAGTTGACAGTCCCCCTTCCACCACCATTAACACCTGATGTAGTTCACAGTCCCCCTTCCACCACCATTAACACCTGATGTAGTTGACAGCACCCCTTCCACCAACATTAACACCTGATGTAGTGGCAGCACCCCTTCCACCAACATTAACACCTGATGTAGTTGACAGCACCCCTTCCACCAACATTAACACATGATGTAGTTGACAGCACCCCTTCCACCACCATTAACACCTGATGTAGTTGACAGCACCCCTTCCACCACCATTAACACATGATATAGTTGGCAGTCCCCCTTCCACCACCATTAACACCTGATATAGCTGGCAGCACCCCTTCCACCAACATTAACACCTGATATAGTTGACAGCACCCCTTCCACCACCATTAACACCTGATATAGCTGGCAGTCCCCCTTCCACCACCATTAACACCTGATATAGCTGGCAGCACCCCTTCCACCACCATTAATACCTGATATAGCTGGCAGCCACCCTTCCACCACCATTAACACCTGATATAGCTGGCAGCACCCCTTCCACCACCATTAATACCTGATATAGCTGGCAGCACCCCTTCCACCACCATTAATACCTGATATAGCTGGCAGCACCCCTTCCACCAACATTAACACCTGATGTAGTTGGCAGCACCCCTTCCACCACCATTAACACCTGATGTAGTTGACAGCATCCCTTCCACCAACATTAACACCTGATGTAGATGAGAGTCCCCCTTCCACCACCATTAACACCTGATGTAGTTGACAGCACCCCTTCCGCCACCATTAACACCTGATGTAGTTGACAGCACCCCTTCCACCAACATTAACACCTGATGTAGTTGACAGTCCCCCTTCCACCACCATTAACACCTGATGTAGTTGACAGCACCCCTTCCACCAACATTAACACCTGATGTAGTTGACAGTCCCCCTTCCGCCACCATTAACACATGATGTAGTTGACAGCACTCCTTCCACCAACATCAACACCTGATGTAGTTGACAGCACCCCTTCCACCACCATTATCGCAAGATATAGCCCTCATTCCACCACCATTAATGCCTGATATAGCTGGCAGTCACCCATCCACCACCAGTAACACCTGATATAGCTGTCAGTCCCTCCTTCCACCACCATTAACACCTGATATAGCTCGCAGCACCCCTTCCACCACCATTAATACCTGATATAGCTGGCAGCCACCCTTCCACCACCATTAATACCTGATATAGCTGCCAGCCACCCTTCCACCACCATTGACACCTGATACAGCTGACAGCACCCCTTCCACCACCATTAACAACTTATATAGCTGGCAGTCACCCATCCACCACCATTAACACCTGATATAGCTGTCAGTCCCTCCTTCCACCACCATTAACACCTGATATAGCTGGCAGCACCCCTTCCACCACCATTAATACCTGATATAGCTGGCAGCACCCCATCCACCACCATTAATACCTGATATAGCTGGCAGCACCCCTTCCACCACCATTAATACCTGATATAGCTGCCAGCCACCCTTCCACCACCATTGACACCTGATACAGCTGACAGCACCACTTCCACCACCATTAACAACTTATATAGCTGGAAGTCACCCATCCACCACCATTAACACCTGATATAGTTGTCAATCCCTCCTTCCACCACCATTAACACCTGATATAGCTGGCAGCACCCTTCCACCACCATTAATACCTGATATAGCTGGCAGCCACATCCACCACCATTAATACCTAAATAGCTGGCAGCACCCCTTCCACCACCATTAATACCTGATATAGCTGGTAGCCACCCTTCCACCACCATTAACACCTGATATAGCTGGCAGCACCCCTTCCACCACCATTAATACCTCATATAGCTGGCAGCACCCCTTCCACCACCATTAACACCTGCTATAGCTGGCAGCACCCCTTCCACCACCATTAATATCTGATATAGCTGGCAGCACCCCTTCCAACACCAATAATACCTGATATAGCTGGCAGCACCCCTTCCACCACCAATAATACCTGATATAGCTGGCAGCCACACTTCCACCACCATTAACACCTGATATAGCTGGCAGCACCCCTTCCACCACCATTAATACCTGATATAGCTGGCAGCACCCCTTCCACCACCATTAATACCTCATATAGCTGGCAGCACCCCTTCCACCAACATTAACACCTGATGTAGTTGACAGTCCCCCTTCCGCCACCATTAACACCTGATGTAGTTGACAGCACCCCTTCCACCAACATTAACACCTGATGTAGTTGACAGCACCCCTTCCACCAACATTAACACCTGATGTAGTTGACAGCACCCCTTCCACCAACATTAACACCTGATGTAGTTGACAGCACCCCTTCCACCAACATTAACACCTGATGTAGTTTACAGCACCCCTTCCACCAACATTAACCCCTGATGTAGTTTACAGCACCCCTTCCACCACCATTAACACAAGATATAGCCAGCATTCCACCACCATTAACACCCTATATAGCTGGCATCATCCCTTCCACCAACATTAACACCTGTTATAGCTGGCAGCACCCCTTCCACCACCATTAACACCTGATATAGCTGGCAGCCACCCTTCCACCACCATTAATACCTGATATAGCTGGCAGCACCCCTTCCACCACCATTAATACCTGATATAGCTGGCAGCCACCCTTCCACCACCATTAATACCTGATATAGCTGGCGGCCACCCTTCCACCACCATTAACACCTGATAGAGCTGGCAGCACCACTTCCACCACCATTAATAACTGATATAGCTGGCAGCACCCGTTCCACCACCATTAATACCTGATATAGCTGGCAGCACCCCTTCCACCAACATTAATACCTGATATAGCTGGCTGACACCCTTCCACCACCATTAATACCTGATATAGCTGGCAGCCACCCTTCCACCACCATTAATACCTGATATAGCTGGCGGCCACCCTTCCACCACCATTAACACCTGATATAGCTGGCAGCACCCCTTCCACCACCACTAATAACTGATATAGCTGGCAGCACCCCTTCCACCACCATTAATACCTGATATAGCTGGCAGCACCCCTTCCACCAACATTAATACCTGATATAGCTGGCAGCCACCCTGCCACCACCATTAACACCTGATATAGCTGGCTGCACCCCTTCCACCACCATTAATACCTGATATAGCTGGCAGCACCCCTTCCACCACCATTAATACCTCATATAGCTGGCAGCACCCCTTCCACCAACATTAACACCTGATGTAGTTGACAGTCCCCCTTTCACCACCATTAACACCTGATGTAGTTGACAGCACCCCTTCCACCAACATTAACACCTGATGTAGTTGACAGCACTCCTTCCACCAACATTAACACCTGATGTAGTTGACAGCACCCCTTCCACCACCATTAACACAAGATATAGTCAGCATTCCACCACCATTAATGCCTGATATAGCTGGCAGCATCCCTTCCACCTCCATTAACACCTGATGTAGATGACAGCCACCCTGCCACCACCATTAACACCAGATATAGCTGGCATCATCCCTTCCACCAACATTAACACCTGGTGTAGTTCACAGCACCCCTTCCACCACCATTAACGCAAGATATAGCCAGCATTCCACCACCATTAATACCTGATATAGCTGGCAGCCACCCTTCCACCACCATTAATACCTGATATAGCTGGCAGCCACCATTCCACCACCATTAACACCTGATATAGCTGGCAGCACCCCTTCCACCACCAGTAACACCTGATATAGCTCGCACCACCCCTTCCACCACCATTAATACCTGATATAGCTGGCAGCCACCCTTCCACCACCATTAATACCTGATATAGCTGCCAGCCACCCTTCCACCACCATTGATACCTGATATAGCTGACAGCACCCCTTCCACCACCATTAACAACTTATATAGCTGGCAGTCACCCATCCACCACCATTAACACCTGATATAGCTGTCAGTCCCTCCTTCCACCACCATTAACACCTGATATAGCTGGCAGCACCCCTTCCACCACCATTAATACCTGATATAGCTGGCAGCACCCCTTCCACCACCATTAATACCTGATATAGCTGGCAGCACCCCTTCCACCACCATTAATACCTGATATAGCTGGCAGCCACCCTTCCACCACCATTAACACCTGATATAGCTGGCAGCACCCCTTCCACCACCATTAATACCTGATATAGCTGGCAGCACCCCTTCCACCACCATTAATACCTCATATAGCTTGCAGCACCCCTTCCACCACCATTAACACCTGATATAGCTGGCAGCACCCCTTCCACCACCATTAATACCTGATATAGCTGGCAGCACCCTTCCACCACCATTACACCTGATATAGCTGGCAGCACCCCTTCCACCACCATTAATACCTGATATAGCTGGCAGCACCCCTTCCACCACCATTAATACCTGATATAGCTTGCAGCACCCCTTCCACCAACATTAACACCTGATGTAGTTGACAGTCCCCCTTTCACCACCATTAACACCTGATGTAGTTGACAGCACCCCTTCCGCCACCATTAACACCTGATGTAGTTTACAGCACCCTTCCACCAACATTACACCTGATGTAGATGAGAGTCCCCCTTCCACCACCATTAACACCTGATGTAGTTCACCGTCCCCCTTCCGCCACCATTAACACCTGATGTAGTTGACATCACCCCTTCCACCAACATTAACACCTGATGTAGTGGACAGCACCCCTTCCACCAACATTAACACCTGATGTAGTTGACAGCACCCCTTCCACCAATATTAACACATGATGTAGTTGACAGCACCCCTTCCGCCACCATTAACACATGATGTAGTTGACAGCACCCCTTCCACCAACATTAACACATGATGTAGTTGACAGTCCCCCTTCCACCACCATTAACACCTGATGTAGTTGACAGCACCCCTTCCACCAACATTAACACCTGATGTAGTTGACAGCACACCTTCCACCACCATTAACACCTGATATAGTTGACAGTCCCCCTTCCGACACCATTAACACCTGATGTAGTTGACAGCACCCCTTCCACCACCATTAAAACATGATGTAGTTGAAAGCACCCCTTCCACCACCATTAACACAAGATATAGCTGGCAGCACCCCTTCCACCACCATTAATACCTGATATAGCTGGCAGCACCCCTTCCACCACCATTAATACCTGATATAGCTGGCTGCCACCCTTCCACCACCATTAACACCTGATATAGCTGGCAGCACCCCTTCCACCACCATTAATACCTGATATAGCTGGCAGCACCCCTTCCACCACCATTAATACCTGATATAGCTGGCAGCACACCTTCCACCAACATTAACACCTGATGTAGTTGACAGCACCCCTTCCGCCACCATTAACACCTGATGTAGTTTACAGCATCCCTTCCACCAACATTAACACCTGATGTAGATGAGAGTCCCCCTTCCACCACCATTAACACCTGATGTAGTTCACCGTCCCCCTTCCGCCACCATTAACACCTGATGTAGTTGACATCACCCCTTCCACCAACATTAACACCTGATGTAGTTGACAGCACCCCTTCCACCAACATTAACACCTGATGTAGTTGACAGCACCCCTTCCACCAACATTAACACATGATGTAGTTGACAGCACCCCTTCCGCCACCATTAACACCTGATGTAGTTGACAGCACCCCTTCCACCAACATTAACACCTGATGTAGTTGACAGTCCCCCTTCCACCACCATTAACACCTGATATAGCTGACAGCCCCCCTTCCAACACCATTAACACCTGATATAGCTGGCAGCACCCCTTCCACCACCATTAACACCTGATGTAGCTGGCAGCACCCCTTCCACCACCATTAACACCAGATATAGCTGGCATCATCCCTTCCACCAACATTAACACCTGGTGTAGTTCACAGCACCCCTTCCACCACCATTAACACAAGATATAGCCAGCATTCCACCACCATTAATGCCTGATATAGCTGGCAGCACCCCTTCCACCACCATTAACACCTTATATAGCTGGCAGTCACCCATCCACCACCAGTAACACCTGATATAGCTGGCAGCACCCCTTCCACCACCATTAATACCTGATATAGCTGGCAGCCACCCTTCCACCACCATTAATACCTGATATAGCTGGCAGCCACCCTTCCACCACCATTGATACCTGATATAGCTGACAGCACCCCTTCCACCACCATTAACAACTTATATAGCTGGCAGTCACCCATCCACCACCATAACACCTGATATAGCTGTCAGTCCCTCCTTCCACCACCATTAACACCTGATATAGCTGGCAGCACCCCTTCCACCACCATTAATACCTGATATAGCTGGCAGCACCCCTTCCACCACCATTAATACCTGATATAGCTGGCAGCACCCCTTCCACCACCATTAATACCTGATATAGCTGGCAGCCACCCTTCCACCACCATTAACACCTGATATAGCTGGCAGCACCCCTTCCACCACCATTAATACCTGATATAGCTGGCAGCACCCCTTCCACCACCATTAATACCTCATATAGCTGGCAGCACCCCTTCCACCACCATTAATACCTGATATAGCTGGCAGCACCCCTTCCACCACCATTAATACCTGATATAGCTGGCAGCCACCCTTCCACCACCATTAACACCTGATATAGCTGGCAGCACCCCTTCCACCAACATTAATACCTGATATAGCTGGCAGCACCCCTTCCACCACCATTAATACCTGATATAGCTGGCAGCACCCCTTCCACCACCATTAACACCTGATATAGCTGGCAGCACCCCTTCCACCACCATTAATACCTCATATAGCTGGCAGCACCCCTTCCACCACATTAACACCTGATGTACTTGACAGTCCCCTTTCACCACCATTAACACCTGATGTAGTTGACAGCACCCCTTCCACCACCATTAACACCTGATGTAGTTTACAGCATCCCTTCCACCAACATTAACACCTGATGTAGATGAGAGTCCCCCTTCCACCACCATTAACACCTGATGTAGTTCACCGTCCCCCTTCCGCCACCATTAATACCTGATGTAGTTGACATCACCCCTTCCACCAACATTAACACCTGATGTAGTTGACAGCACCCCTTCCACCAACATTAACACCTGATGTAGTTGACAGCACCCCTTCCCCCAATATTAACACATGATGTAGTTGACAGCACCCGTTCCACCACCATTAATACCTGATATAGCTGGCAGCACCCCTTCCACCAACATTAATACCTGATATAGCTGGCTGACACCCTTCCACCACCATTAATACCTGATATAGCTGGCAGCCACCCTTCCACCACCATTAATACCTGATATAGCTGGCGGCCACCCTTCCACCACCATTAACACCTGATATAGCTGGCAGCACCCCTTCCACCACCACTAATAACTGATATAGCTGGCAGCACCCCTTCCACCACCATTAATACCTGATATAGCTGGCAGCACCCCTTCCACCAACATTAATAACTGATATAGCTGGCAGCCACCCTGCCACCACCATTAACACCTGATATAGCTGGCTGCACCCCTTCCACCACCATTAATACCTGATATAGCTGGCATCACCCCTTCCACCACCATTAATACCTCATATAGCTGGCAGCACCCCTTCCACCAACATTAACACCTGATGTAGTTGACAGTCCCCCTTTCACCACCATTAACACCTGATGTAGTTGACAGCACCCCTTCCACCAACATTAACACCTGATGTAGTTGACAGCACTCCTTCCACCAACATTAACACCTGATGTAGTTGACAGCACCCCTTCCACCACCATTAACACAAGATATAGTCAGCATTCCACCACCATTAATGCCTGATATAGCTGGCAGCACCCCTTCCACCTCCATTAACACCTGATGTAGCTGGCAGCCACCCTTCCACCACCATTAACACCAGATATAGCTGGCATCATCCCTTCCACCAACATTAACACCTGGTGTAGTTCACAGCACCCCTTCCACCACCATTAACGCAAGATATAGCCAGCATTCCACCACCATTAATACCTGATATAGCTGGCAGCACCCCTTCCACCATCATTAACACCTTATATAGCTGGCAGTCACCCATCCACCACCAGTAACACCTGATATAGCTGTCAGTACCTCCTTCCACCACCATTAACACCTGATATAGCTCGCACACCCCTTCCACCACCATTAATACCTGATATAGCTGGCAGCCACTCTTCCACCACCATTAATACCTGATATAGCTGCCAGCCACCCTTCCACCACCATTGACACCTGATATAGCTGACAGCACCCCTTCCACCACCATTAACAACTTATATAGCTGGCAGTCACCCATCCACCACCATTAACACCTGATATAGCTGTCAGTCCCTCCTTCCACCACCATTAACACCTGATATAGCTGGCAGCACCCCTTCCACCACCATTAATACCTGATATAGCTGGCAGCACCCCTTCCACCACCATTAATACCTGATATAGCTGGCAGCACCCCTTCCACCACCATTAATACCTGATATAGCTGGCAGCCACCCTTCCACCACCATTAACACCTGATATAGCTGGCAGCACCCCTTCCACCACCATTAATACCTGATATAGCTGGCAGCACCCCTTCCACCACCATTAATACTTCATATAGCTTGCAACACCCCTTCCACCACCAATAACACCTGATATAGCTGGCAGCACCCCTTCCACCACCATTAATACCTGATATAGCTGGCAGCCACCCTTCCACCACCATTAACACCTGATATAGCTGGCAGCACCCCTTCCACCACCATTAATACCTGATATAGCTGGAAGCACCCCTTCCACCACCATTAATACCTCATATAGCTGGCAGCACCCCTTCCACCAACATTAACACCTGATGTAGTTGACAGTCCCCCTTTCACCACCATTAACACCTGATGTAGTTGACAGCACCCCTTCCGCCACCATTAACACCTGATGTAGTTTACAGCATCCCTTCCACCAACATTAACACCTGATGTAGATGAGAGTCCCCCTTCCACCACCATTAACACCTGATGTAGTTCACCGTCCCCCTTCCGCCACCATTAACACCTGATGTAGTTGACATCACCCCTTCCACCAACATTAACACCTGATGTAGTGGACAGCACCCCTTCCACCAACATTAACACTGATGTAGTTGACAGCACCCCTTCCACAAATATTAACACATGTGTTTACAGCACCCCTTCCGCCACCATTAACACATGATGTAGTTGACAGCACCCCTTCCACCAACATTAACACATGATGTAGTTGACAGTCCCCCTTCCACCACCATTAACACCTGATGTAGTTGACAGCACCCCTTCCACCAACATTAACACCTGATGTAGTTGACAGCACACCTTCCACCACCATTAACACCTGATGTAGTTGACAGTCCCCCTTCCGACACCATTACACCTGATGTAGTTAACAGCACCCTTCCACCACCATTAAACTGATGTAGTTGAAAGCACCCCTTCCACCACCATTAACACAAGATATAGCTGGCAGCACCCCTTCCACCACCATTAATACCTCATATAGCTGGCAGCACCCCTTCCACCACCATTAATACCTGATATAGCTGGCTGCCACCCTTCCACCATCATTAACACCTGATATAGCTGGCAGCACCCCTTCCACCACCATTAGTACCTGATATAGCTGGCAGCACCCCTTCCACCACCATTAATACCTCATATAGCTGGCAGCACACCTTCCACCAACATTAACACCTGATGTAGTTGACAGCACCCCTTCCGCCACCATTAACACCTGATGTAGTTTACAGCATCCCTTCCACCAACATTAACACCTGATGTAGATGAGAGTCCCCCTTCCACCACCATTAACACCTGATGTAGTTCACCGTCCCCCTTCCGCCACCATTAACACCTGATGTAGTTGACATCACCCCTTCCACCAACATTAACACCTGATGTAGTTGACAGCACTCCTTCCACCAACATTAACACCTGATGTAGTTGACAGCACCCCATCTACCAATATTAACACATGATGTAGTTGACAGCACCCCTTTCGCCACCATTAACACCTGATGTAGTTGACAGCACCCCTTCCACCAACATTAACACCTGATGTAGTTGACAGTCCCCCTTCCACCACCATTAACACCTGAGGTAGTTGACAGCACCCCTTCCAACAACATTAACACCTGATGTAGCTGGCAGCCACCCTTCCACCACCATTAACACCATATATAGCTGGCATCATCCCTTCCACCAACAGTAACACCTGGTGTAGTTCACAGCACCCCTTCCACCACCATTAACACAAGATATAGCCAGCATTCCACCACCATTAACGCCTGATAAAGCTGGTAGCACCCCTTCCATCACCATTAACACCTTATATAGCTGGCAGTCACCCATCCACAACCAGTAACACCTGATATAGCTCGCAGCACCCCTTCCACCACCATTAATACCTGATATAGCTGGCAGCCACTCTTCCACCACCATTAATACCTGATATAGCTGCCAGCCACCCTTCCACCACCATTGATACCTGATATAGCTGACAGCACCCCTTCCACCACCATTAACAACTTATATAGCTGGCAGTCACCCATCCACCACCAATAACACCTGATATAGCTGTCAGTCCCTCCTTCCACCACCATTAACACCTGATATAGCTGGCAGCACCCCTTCCACCACCATTAATACCTGATATAGCTGGCAGCACCCCTTCCACCACCAATACTACCTGATATAGCTGGCAGCACCCCTTCCACCACCATTAATACCTGATATAGCTGGCAGCCACCCTTCCACCACCATTAACACCTCATATAGCTGGCAGCACCCCTTCCACCACCATTAATACCTGATATAGCTGGCAGCACCGCTTCCACCACCATTAATACCTCATATAGCTGGCAACACCCCTTCCACCACCATTAACACCTGATATAGCTGGCAGCACCCCTTCCACCACCATTAATACCTGATATAGCTGGCAGCCACCCTTCCACCACCATTAACACCTGATATAGCTGGCAGCACCCCTTCCACCAACATTAATACCTGATATAGCTGGCAGCACCCCTTCCACCACCATTAATACCTCATATAGCTGGCATCACCCCTTCCACCACCATTAACACCTGATATAGCTGGCAGCACCCCTTCCACCACCATTAATACCTCATATAGCTGGCAGCACCCCTTCCACCAACATTAACACCTGATGTACTTGACAGTCCCCATTTCACCACCATTAACACCTGATGTAGTTGACAGCACCCCTTCCGCCACCATTAACACCTGATGTAGTTTACAGCATCCCTTCCACCAACATTAACACCTGATGTAGATGAGAGTCCCCCTTCCACCACCATTAACACCTGATGTAGTTCACCGTCCCCCTTCCGCCACCATTAATACCTGATGTAGTTGACATCACCCCTTCCACCAACATTAACACCTGATGTAGTTGACAGCACCCCTTCCACCAACATTAACACCTGATGTAGTTGACAGCACCCCTTCCCCCAATATTAACACATGATGTAGTTGACAGCACCCGTTCCACCAACATTAACACCTGATGTAGTTGACAGTCCCCCTTCCACCACCATTAACACCTGATGTAGTTGACAGCACCCCTTCCACCAACATTAACACCTGATGTAGTTGACAGCACACCTTCCACCACCATTAACACCTGATTTAGTTGACAGTCCCCCTTCCGACACCATTAACACCTGATGTAGTTGACAGCACCCCTTCCACCACCATTAACACATGATGTAGTTGAAAGCACCCCTTCCACCACCATTAACACAAGATATAGCTGGCAGCACCCCTTCCACCACCAGTAATACCTCATATAGCTGGCAGCACCCCTTCCACCACCATTAATACCTGATATAGCTGGCTGCCACCCTTCCACCACCAATAACACCTGATATAGCTGGCAGCACCCCTTCCACCACCATTAATACCTGATATAGCTGGCAGCACCCCTTCCACCAACATTAACACCTGATGTAGTTGACAGCACCCCTTCCGCCACCATTAACACCTGATGTAGTTTACAGCATCCCTTCCACCAACATTAACACCTGATGTAGATGAGAGTCCCCCTTCCACCACCATTAACACCTGATGTAGTTCACCGTCCCCCTTCCGCCACCATTAACACCTGATGTAGTTGACATCACCCCTTCCACCAACATTAACACCTGATGTAGTTGACAGCACCCCTTCCACCAACATTAACACCTGATGTAGTTGACAGCACCCCTTCTACCAATATTAATACATGATGTAGTTGACAGCACCCCTTTCGCCACCATTAACACCTGATGTAGTTGACAGCACCCCATCCACCAACATTAACACCTGATGTAGTTGACAGTCCCTCTTCCACCACCATTAACACCTGATGTAGTTGACAGTCCCCCTTCCGACACCATTAACACCTGATGTAGTTGACAGCACCCCTTCCACCACCATTAACACATGATGTAGTTGACAGCACCCCTTCCACCACCATTAACACAAGATATAGCCAGCATTCCACCAAAATTAATGCCTGATATATCTAGCAGCACCCCTTCCACCTCCATTAACACCTGATGTAGCTGGTAGCCACCCTTCCACCACCATTAACACCAGAAATAGCTGGCATCATCCCTTCCACCAACATTAACACCTGGTGTAGTTGACAGCACCCCTTCCACCACCATTAACGCAAGATATAGCCAGCATTCCACCACCATTAATGCCTGATATAGCTGGCAGCACCCCTTCCACCACCATTAACACCTTATATAGCTGGCAGTCCCTCCTTCCACCACCATTAATATCTGATATAGCTGGCAGCACCCCTTCCACCACCATCAATACCTGATATAGCTGGCAGCACCCCTTCCACCACCATTAATACCTCATATAGCTGGCATCACCCCTTCCACCAACATTAATACCTGATATAGCTGGCTGCCAGCCTTCCACCACCATTAACACCTGATGTAGTTGACAGTCCCCCTTCCACCACCATTAAAACCCGATGTATTTGACAGTTCCCCTTCCGCCACCATTACCACCTGATGTAGTTGACAGCACCCCTTCCACCAACATTAACACCTGATGTAGTTGACAGCACCCCTTCCACCACCATTAACACCTGATGTAGTTGACAGCACCCCTTCCGCCACCATTAACACCTGATGTAGTTTACAGCACCCCTTCCACCAACATTAACACCTGATGTAGTTGACAGTCCCCCATCCACCACCATTAACACTTGTTGTAGTTGACAGTCCCCCTTCCACCAACATTAACACCTGATGTAGTTGACAGCACCCCTTCCACCAACATTAACACCTGATGTAGTTGACAGCACACCTTCCACCACCATTAACACCAGATATAGCTGCCGTCCCCCTTCCACCACCATTAACACCAGATATAGATGCCAGTCCCCTTCCACCACCATTAACACCAGATATTGCTGGCAGTCTCCTTCCACCACCATTAACACCAGATATAGCTGGCAGTCCCCTTACACCACCATTAACACCAGATATTGCTGGCAGTCTCCTTCCACCACCATTAACACCAGATATAGCTGGCAGTCTCCTTCCACCACCATTAACACCAGATATAGCTGGCAGTCTCCTTCCACCACCATTAACATCTGATATAGCTGTCAGCCACACTTCCCCCACCATTAACACCAGCTATAGCTGTCAATCCCCTTCCATCACCATTAACACCAGATATAGCTGCCGTCCCCATTCCACAACCGTTAACACCAGATATAGCTGACAGTCCCCTTTCACCACCATTAACACCAGATGTAGCTGGCAGTCTCCTTCCACCACCATTAACACCAGATATAGCTGGCAGTCTCCTTCCACCACCATTAACACCAGATATAGCTGGCAGTCTCCTTCCACCACCATTAACACCAGATATAGCTGGCAGTCCCCTTCCACCAACATTAACACCAGATATAGCTGGCAGTCTCCTTCCACCACCAGTAACACCAGATATAGCTGACAGTCTCCTTCCACCACCATTAACATCTGATATAGCTGCCAGTCCGCCTTCCCCCACCATTAACATCTGATATAGCTGCCAGACCCCTTCCACCACCATTAACACCAGATATAGCAGGCAGCCACAATTCCACCACCATTAACACCAGATATAGCTGCCAGTCCCCTTCCACCACCATTAACACCAGATATAGCTGTCAGCCCACTTCCACCACCATTAACACCAATATAGCTGGCAGTCCCCTTCCACCACCATTAACACCTGATATAGCTGTCAGCCCCCTTCCACCACAATAACACTTAATATAGCTGGCAGTCCCCCTTCCACCACCATTAACACCAGATATAGCTGTCAGCCACACTTCCACCACCATTAACACCAGATATAGCTGGCAGTCCCCTTCCACCACCATTAACACCTGATATAGCTGTCAGCCCCCTTCAACCACCAATAACACCTGATATAGCTGGCAGTCCCCCTTCCACCACCATTAACACCAGATATAGCTGTCAGCCACACTTCCACCACCATTAACACCAGATATAGCTGTCAGTCCCCTTCCATCACCATTAACACCAGATATAGCTGCCGTCCCCCTTCCACAACCGTTAACACCAGATATAGCTGACAGTCCCCTTTCACCACCATTAACACCAGATGTAGCTGGCAGTCTCCTTCCACCACCATTAACACCAGATATAGCTGGCAGTCTCCTTCCACCACCATTAACACCAGATATAGCTGGCAGTCTCATTCCACCACCATTAACACCAGATATAGCTGACAGTCCCCTTCCACCACCATTAACACCAGATATAGCTGGCAGTCTCCTTCCACCACCATTAACACCAGATATAGCTGGCAGTCTCCTTCCACCACCATTAACACCAGATATAGCTGGCAGTCTCCTTCCATCACCATTAACATCTGATATAGCTGTCAGACCCCTTCCACCACCATTAACACCTGATATAGCTGGCAGTCCCCTTCCATCACCATTAACACCAGATATAGCTGCCGTTCCCCTTCCACAACCGTTAACACCAGATATAGCTGACAGTCCCCTTTCACCACCATTAACACCAGATGTAGCTGGCAGTCTCCTTCCACCACCATTAACACCTGATATAGCTGGCAGCCACCCTTCCACCACCATTGACACCTGATATAGCTGGCAGCCACCCTTCCACCAGCATTAACATAAGATATAGCCAGCAGCCCCCCTTCCACCACCATTAATAATTGATATAGCTGGCAGCCACACTTCCACGACCATTAACACCTGATATAGCTGGCAGCTACCCTTCCACCACCATTGACACCTGATATAGCTGACAGCCACCCTTCCACCACCATTAACATCTGATATAGCTGGCAGCCACACTTCCACCACCATTAACACCTGATATAGCTGTCAGCCCCCTTCCACCACCATTAACACCTGATATAGCTGGCAGTCCCCCTTCCACCACCATTAACACCAGATATAGCTGTCAACCACACTTCCACCACCATTAACACCAGATATAGCTGTCAGTCCCCTTCCATCACCATTAACACCAGATATAGCTGCCGTTCCCCTTCCACAACCGTTAACACCAGATATAGCTGGCAGTCTCCTTCCACCACCATTAACACCAGATATAGCTGGCAGTCCCCTTCCACCACCATTAACACCTGATACAGCTGACAGTCCCCTTTCACCACCATTAACACCAGATGTAGCTGGCAGTCTCCTTCCACCACCATTAACACCAGATATAGCTGGCAGTCTCCTTCCACCACCATTAACACCAGATATAGCTGGCAGTCTCCTTCCACCACCATTAACACCAGATATAGCTGGCAGTCCCCTTCCACCACCATTAACACCAGATATAGCTGGCAGTCTCCTTCCACCACCATTAACACCAGATATAGCTGGCAGTCTCCTTCCACCACCATTAACACCAGATATAGCTGGCAGTCTCCTTCCACCACCATTAACATCTGATATAGCTGTCAGCCACACTTCCACCACCATTAACACCTAATATAGCTGGCAGTCCCCCTTCCACCACCATTAACACCAGATATAGCTGTCAGCCACACTTCCCCCACCATTAACACCAGATATAGCTGTCAGTCCCCTTCCATCACCATTAACACCAGATATAGCTGCCGTCCCCCTTCCACAACCGTTAACACCAGATATAGCTGACAGTCCCCTTTCACCACCATTAACACCAGATGTAGCTGGCAGTCTCCTTCCACCACCATTAACACCAGATATAGCTGGCAGTCTCCTTCCACCACCATTAACACCAGATATAGCTGGCAGTCTCCTTCCACCACCATTAACACCAGATATAGCTGGCAGTCCCCTTCCACCACCATTAACACCAGATATAGCTGGCAGTCTCCTTCCACCACCATTAACACCAGATATAGCTGGCAGTCTCCTTCCACCACCATTAACACCAGATATAGCTGGCAGTCTCCTTCCACCACCATTAACATCTGATATAGCTGCCAGTCCCCCTTCCACCACCATTAACATCTGATATAGCTGCCAGTCCCCCTTCCACCACCATTAACACCAGATATAGCAGGCAGTCTCCTTCCACCACCATTAACACCAGATATTGCTGGCAGTCTCCTTCCACCACTATTAACACCAGATATAGCTGGCAGTCTCCTTCCGCCACCATTAACACCTGATATAGCTGCCAGTCCCCTTCCACCACCATTAACACCAGATATAGCTGCCAGTCCCCCTTCTACTACCATTAACATCTGATATAGCCGCCAGTCCCCCTTCCACCACCATTAACATCTGATATAGCTGCCAGTCACCCTTCCACCACCATTAACATCAGATATAGCTGCCAGTCCCCCTTCCACCACCATTAACATCTGATATAGCTGCCAGTTCCCTTCCACCACCATTAACACCAGATATAGCTGCCAGTCCCCTTCCACCACCATTAACACCAGATATAGCTGACAGTCCCCCTTCCACCACCATTAACACCAGATATAGCTGTCAGTCCCCCTTCACCACCATTAACACCAGATATAGCTGCCAGTCCCCCCTCCACCACCATTAAGACATGATATAGCTCTCAGCCCACTTCCACCACCATTAAGACAATATATAGCTGCCAGTCCCCCTTCCGCAACCATTAAGACCAGATATAGTTGCCAGTCCCCTTCCACCACCATTAAAACCAGATATAGCTGCCAGTCCCCTTCCACCACCATTAACACCTGATAAAGCTGCCAGTCCCCCTTCCACCACCATTAACACCTAATATAGCTGCCAGTCCCCTTCCACCACCATTAACACCTGATATAGCTGACAGCCACATTTCCACCACCATTAACACCTGATATAGCTGGCTGTCCCCCTTTCACCACCATTAACACCAGATATAGCTGTCAGCCACACTTCCACCACCATTAACACCAGATATAGCTGGCAGTCTCCTTCCACCACCATTAACACCAGATATAGCTGGCAGTCTCCTTCCACCACCATTAATACCAGATATAGCTGGCAGTCTCCTTCCACCACCATTAACATCTGATATAGCTGCCAGTCCCCCTTCCACCACCATTAACATCTGATATAGCTGCCAGTCCCCCTTCCACCACCATTAACACCAGATATAGCAGGCAGTCTCCTTCCACCACCATTAACACCAGATATAGTTGGCAGTCTCCTTCCACCACCATTAACACTAGATATAGCTGGCAGTCTCCTTCCGCCACCATTAACACCTGATATAGCTGCTAGTCCCCCTTCCACCACCATTAACACCAGATATAGCTGCCAGTCCCCCTTCCACCACCATTAACATCTGATATAGCTGCCAGTCCCCCTTCCACCACCATTAACATCTGATATAGCTGCCAGTCCCCCTTCCACCACCATTAACACCAGATATAGCAGGCAGTCTCCTTCCACCACCATTAACACCAGATATTGCTGGCAGTCTCCTTCCACCACTATTAACACCAGATATAGCTGGCAGTCTCCTTCCGCCACCATTAACACCTGATATAGCTGCCAGTCCCCTTCCACCACCATTAACACCAGATATAGCTGCCAGTCCCCCTTCTACTACCATTAACATCTGATATAGCCGCCAGTCCCCCTTCCACCACCATTAACATCTGATATAGCTGCCAGTCACCCTTCCACCACCATTAACACCAGATATAGCTGCCAGTCCCCCTTCCACCACCATTAACATCTGATATAGCTGCCAGTTCCCTTCCACCACCATTAACACCAGATATAGCTGCCAGTCCCCCTTCCACCACCATTAACACCAGATATAGCTGACAGTCCCCCTTCCACCACCATTAACACCAGATATAGCTGTCAGTCCCCCTTCACCACCATTAACACCAGATATAGCTGCCAGTCCCCCCTCCACCACCATTAAGACATGATATAGCTCTCAGCCCACTTCCACCACCATTAAGACAATATATAGCTGCCAGTCCCCCTTCCGCAACCATTAAGACCAGATATAGTTGCCAGTCCCCTTCCACCACCATTAAAACCAGATATAGCTGCCAGTCCCCTTCCACCACCATTAACACCTGATAAAGCTGCCAGTCCCCCTTCCACCACCATTAACACCTAATATAGCTGCCAGTCCCCTTCCACCACCATTAACACCTGATATAGCTGACAGCCACATTTCCACCACCATTAACACCTGATATAGCTGGCTGTCCCCCTTTCACCACCATTAACACCAGATATAGCTGTCAGCCACACTTCCACCACCATTAACACCAGATATAGCTGGCAGTCTCCTTCCACCACCATTAACACCAGATATAGCTGGCAGTCTCCTTCCACCACCATTAATACCAGATATAGCTGGCAGTCTCCTTCCACCACCATTAACATCTGATATAGCTGCCAGTCCCCCTTCCACCACCATTAACATCTGATATAGCTGCCAGTCCCCCTTCCACCACCATTAACACCAGATATAGCAGGCAGTCTCCTTCCACCACCATTAACACCAGATATAGTTGGCAGTCTCCTTCCACCACCATTAACACTAGATATAGCTGGCAGTCTCCTTCCGCCACCATTAACACCTGATATAGCTGCCAGTCCCCCTTCCACCACCATTAACACCAGATATAGCTGCCAGTCCCCCTTCCACCACCATTACATCTGATAAGCTGCCAGTCCCCCTTCCACCACCATTAACATCTGATATAGCTGCCAGTCCCCCTTCCACCACCATTAACACCAGATATAGCAGGCAGTCTCCTTCCACCACCATTAACACCAGATATTGCTGGCAGTCTCCTTCCACCACTATTAACACCAGATATAGCTGGCAGTCTCCTTCCGCCACCATTACACCTGATATAGCTGCCAGTCCCCTTCCACCACCATGTTGTGGTTTTTTTTGTTGGGTTTTAACATCTGATATAGCTCACCCTTCCACCACCATTAACACCTGATATAGCTGCCAGTCCCCCTTCCACCACCATTAACATCTGATATAGCTGCCAGTTCCCTTCCACCACCATTAACACCAGATATAGCTGCCAGTCCCCCTTCCACCACCATTAACACCAGATATAGCTGACAGTCCCCTTCCACCACCATTAACACCAGATATAGCTGTCAGTCCCCCTTCACCACCATTAACACCAGATATAGCTGCCAGTCCCCCCTCCACCACCATTAAGACATGATATAGCTGTCAGCCCACTTCCACCACCATTAAGACAATATATAGCTGCCAGTCCACCTTCCGCAACCATTAAGACCAGATATAGTTGCCAGTCCCCTTCCACCACCATTAAAACCAGATATAGCTGCCAGTCCCCTTCCACCACCATTAACACCTGATATAGCTGCCAGTCCCCCTTCCACCACCATTAACAACTAATATAGCTGCCAGTCGCCTTCCACCACCATTAACACCTGATATAGCTGACAGCCACATTTCCACCACCATTAACACTTATATAGCTGGCTGTCCCCCTTTCCACCACCATTAACATCTGATATAGCTGTCAGCCACACTTCCACCACCATTAACATCTGATATAGCTGGCAGCCCACTTCCACCACCATTAACACCTGATATAGCTGGCAGTCCCCTTCCACCACCATTAACACCTGATATAGCTGGCAGCCCCCTTCCACCACCATTAACACCTGATATAGCTGGCAGTCACCCTTCCACCACCATTAACATCTGATATAGCTGGCAGTCCCCCTTCCACCACCATTAACACCAGATATAGCAGCAGTTTTCCACCTTGTTGTTGGGTTTTTTTGATATAGCTGGCAGTCTCCTTCCGCCACCATTAACACCTGATATAGCTGCCAGTCCCCCTTCCCCACCATTAAACCAATATAGCTGCCAGTCCCCCTTCCCCACCATTAACATCTGATATAGCTGCCAGTCCCCCTTCCGCCACCATGCAACCTGATATAGCTGACAGCCCCCTTCCGCCACCATTCAGATCTGATATAGCTGGCAGCCCCCTTCCGCCACCATTAAGACCAGATATAGCTGGCAGCCCCCTTCCACCACCATTAACACCAGATATAGCCGCCAGTCTCCCTTCCACCACCATTAACACCTGATATAGCTGCCAGTCCCCTTCCGCCACCATTAAGATCTGATATAGCTGCCAGTCCCCCTTCCGCCACCATTAAGATCTGATATAGCTGCCAGTCCCCCTTCCGCCACCATTAAGATCTGATATAGC
>JABXNX010003515.1:0-29801 GCA_014843695.1 Archivesica marissinica | reverse complement strand
ATGCTTGACACCTTCCTCTATAAAACACACACATACTTCACACCTTCCTCTATATAACGCACATACTTGACACCTTCCTCTATATAACACACATACTTGACACCTTCCTCTATATAACGCACATACTTGACACCTTGCTCTATATAACACACATACTTGACACCTTCCTCTATACAACACACACATGCTTGACACCTTCCTCTATATAACACACACATACTTGACACCTTCCTCTATATAACACACATACTTGACACCTTCCTCTATATAACACACATACTTGACACCTTCCTCTATATAACACACATGCTTGACACCTTCCTCTATATAACTAGAGGTGACTATTGAGGCCAAAATGACTATCACAATAGTATCACGATAGTTGAAAATACTATCACGATACTATTGGGATAGTCACTATGCTATTACGATACTATTGCGATAGTTTGGTTAAACACAGGTAATATGCAATATTGGTTTGACACTGATTTAATGAATCTATATCAATGCAAAAAAGAGTTTAATATGACTAGAATAGGTTAAGTAGCTAGAACACTGACTTATACTTAGTATGAAACTTAAAAAACAGTATGAAACTTAAACAAACATGTCTAACACTTAACCTGCCACAGGTAGCATTTGTCACATATTGGCGGATGCGCAGGCAGATCTGGAGATACACTGTGACAGCTTTTCAATTTGGTAGCATAATTTTCGTCTAGGATTTGGACAATGTAATGCCGCCCTACTCTTAATTATCACCTGCTCAATATAATAAGCATTCATAATGTGCCCCGTGTTTGCACACTAATCAAACATTATGCCCCGTTAAATAAACAAACAACACGCTTGTATGATTCTCCAGCTAATTATCGATTATAGTCCGATAAAGATATTAGTCACGTGCGACATGATTTCACCTTGACCCAAGTAATTTTCCACAAAATTTGTGAATTAATAGACTCGGGGGAATTCCCAATTTTCAGATATTTTCGCCGTTTTTATAATTTTCGCCGAACAGTTTTTATTAGCCAATTTTGCAATATTGTAGCCATTGTCTGCACATGGCACATGTACCCGACTGGAGAATAACATTTAACTTGTCATTACTCGTCATCAATCTCATCTTGGCACATGCCATTGTCATACACAGTTCACTGCTTCCAGTTACGATTACATAGCGGTCGTCTAGTACACTACAGGGTATTGACGATTTACCGCATCCCTCTAGGGCAATTGCGCGATCATATCGCCAGGGAGATTTCAGCGGGTACACAATACAATCAAATAAGCGCCTGTGCGAACTGGAGTAGTTACTTTCACTTTCAAAAGCATGGCTGTCAATTGTAAGTGAAAACATTGGACAAAATTGAATTTTAAACGAACTATCGATAGTTCGATGGACTATCGGCGATAGTTATCGACTTGGAGTTTTGCTATCGACCTATTGCTATCGCCAGCTCCACTATCGCAACCTATCGATAGGTCGACCTATCGTTACACCTCTATATATAACACACACACACTTGACACCTTCCTCTATATAACACACACATATTTGACACCTTCCTCTATATAACACATCATACTTGACACCTTCCTCTATATAACACACATACTTGACACCTTCCTCTATATAACACACATGCTTGACACCTTCCTCTATAAAACACACATACTTGACACCTTCCTCTATATAACACACATATTTGACACCTTCCTCTATAACACACACATGCTTGACATCTTCCTCTATATAACACATCATGCTTGACACATTCCTCTATATAACACACATACTTGACATCTTTCTCTATATAACACACACATGCTTGACACCTTCCTCTATATAACACACATACTTGACACCTTCCTCTATATAACACACATACTTGACATCTTCCTCTATATAACACACATACTTGACACCTTCCTCTATATAACACAGAGGACAATCTTGACTCTATTAACACCCACATAATTGAACACCTTCCTCTATAGAACCGCATTACTGGACACTTCCCTATATAACACACTCACATACTAGACACGTCCTCTATATACCACACACCATATGACACATCCTCTATATAAACGCTAAATACGAAACCTTCCTCTATATAACACACACATACTTGACACCTTCCTCTATATACCATACATATGCTTGACACCTTCCTCTATATAACGCACATACTTGACACCTTCCTCTATAAAACACACACATACTTCACACCTTCCTCTATATAACGCACATACTTCACACCTTCCTCTATATAACACACATACTTGACACCTTCCTCTATATAACGCACATACTTAACACCTTCCTCTATATAACACACATACTTGACACCTTCCTCTATATAACGTACATACTTGACACCTCAGGGCGTTCACTAGACTTTGAAACTCAAGAGTCAATGACCCTTGAGGTCAAAATCTCAAGAGTCAAACAGGAATTTTCAAGAGTCAAGCTGGAATTTTCAAGAGTCAAATATATGCATGTTGGTACTTTACGTATATGTATTTTTTTTTTCTCGATCATACAATGCACTCTAGACCAATGTGTGAGCTGACCAAGCCAGACCTTTCTCTACTAATACATGACTGTACTTTAACCAAAACGAACACAGGTTTATAATAAATATGTATTTTATTTTTATGAAAAACAGTTTTGTAAACTTTATTCAAGACACAAATCATTAATTCAATCACTTTACTGAGCACGTTTGAAGTTACTGTTTCATTTCCTACGCTTGCACATTTTGTCAAATCTGCGGGCAACCTTTCCAGCCGGGAAATCTGTTACTGTTGGCCCTTCCTCTATGATTCTGATAAGTTTTGCTACCTTGTCATGGGACTTGCCTGATCTTGCTTTCGTTTTGAGTCTATTCTGGGTTGAAAACCCTCTCTCACAGGCAACACTGGTGAGAGGTGCAGTTAACATGTACTTAGCTAACACACAGTAATCTGGCAATATGTCATCATAATGTTCAATTAAGTCCTGGCACACAGTTTTCAGTGTTTTTCCTCGCATGTGTTTGATGGTCATTTTCAATTGAATGTGGTCCGCTCTCATGCGTTCTGGATTTACAAGGCCAGGAGCCTCACCAACTGGGCCAAGCCAGTCGATGATGGACTCTAAATTGTCCTCACCATATTCACAGATGGCAACAGTGGACACGGGAAGCAGCTTTGGGTTTAACACACGGTTGGCAACAGCCAATTTGTCCATGGATGACTCCTCAAACCGAGAGTTGATGTTGTCAATGATAGTATCAATGTATTTATCAGCACTGTTTTGAAATCCCATGCGTAGTTGAGGAGTATCGTTAAGTTTCACTCCCTTGTATTTCCCAGTAGTGACTTCACTATACATCTCTTGAAGTGTTGTTCCACTTTTGATCTTGTAAGCTTCAAGTGTTTCTTTCGTAGCGAGAACATTCATGCTGACAATATCAATATCAAGTTCATCCTTCTGAAAGACTTTGCACAGTTTGTTCACAGGTAATAATATATCCACCAAGAATGCTGTTTTCAGTAGGAATGACACACTTTTGACACGCTTCAATATACCTTTGGCCTCACTTACACCGTTTGCAGCCTCATTTTCAAGTGCCATCAAGAGGGCGGGGTAACTATGGTATATGGCTTTCACTGCACTTTCAAGAGATAAACACCGAGTGGCTGCTGGCTCCTTAAGGGTCACATGTTTTGTGTCACCATGTTCATCATTTAACACAGTCTCCATTGCACGTAGTGTGTTGTACCTAACAGCTGAATTGTGGAAGTATCTGTAGACCTGCTTGACGTTATCATGATACTCACTGAATGCTGCCACATCCCTGCATGCCTGCCCAGCACACAGAGCCAGTCGATGTGCTACACAGTGGATTAGCACTAGCCTGGGTTTTTTTTTCCGAAGAAGCGCACCAACACCACCTTTACGGCCAGTCATAACACTTGCACCGTCGCTAGCCATTGATACAACTTTCATAAGATCCAGTCCCATGTTGACACAAACATTCTCTATTTCCTGTACTAGTGTCTCAGCCTTTCCATTTACCACTGGAACACAGTCCACAAAGTGCACCACGGGCTCAGATGTGCCGGACTTAAAACACTTAAAGTATATGTTAAGTTTCTTGTGGATAGTTATGTCTGTGGTTTCATCTACAATTACACCCACAAAGTCACTGTAGTTGATGTCTTTATTTATGTCATCTACCAGCTCAGAGTTTATTGCATCTATCATATCATTGTGAATACCGGCGCTGGTGTAGATGTTCACACTGTCTTGTAGAGGCTGGCACCCATTCTCCTTCTGGAGACTAACTAGCTCATTGTGGATGCGCAGTGGTAAGTTATTCTTGGCAACAAAGTACATCGTCTTCAATTGTACTTCCTTTGACTGGGCATTTTCAATAGTCTGCTTTTTTTCCAGAATTTCAATAACATCCATGACAGTTTGTTTTGACTTTACAACTTGTTGAGCACAAACAACTTCAACATGTTCAGGGTTACTGTTTGCATGGCGATCAAGAGCACTTTTTTGTAGGTTCGTGCTACCACTGTTAGCGAAGGGATTTTTCTTTTTAGCATCTCTACACCAAGTACAATACAACAGAATCTGATCATCAGTTTGTTTCATTTCCAGCCACTTAAATTCATTAAGCCACTCAGGCCTGAATTTTCTTTTCATTTTAGACTTAGGAGTGTCACAGTCTACTTTATGGCGTTTAGGTGTCCCAGGTTCACTAACACTATCACTATCACTCAGCTTACGTTTGCTGGGTGTGCCAATTCTGAAGTGACTAAGGGTTTTCTGAACCATATTTAAGATTTAATTTCTAAAACTGATACTCTTTAATTTCTTATCTCCGATCTGATTGAAAATATAACTAAGAATGATTTAGGACTATTCTCCAGAAAATGAAGGAATAATGTAGAAACAATGAAATGATTAATGGGTGGTGCACACAATGAATACCCCATAGAAATCTGTAACAAACAATAGCAAAAGTACTTTTACTCACCGACATCATCAAACGATTCCGGCGTATATTTTCTATATCAGTGGCCCACTATAAGCTTCTCAATTAGCAGACAACTTATTCTTGACAATACACGTGTTACAAAAACACCGTTTTATCTATGCCGATTGTACATTGACAATACACATAATGTCAACACCTACTTAAACTTCTCAGTTCTCACGATTAGCAGCACATATGATGGCAAACAACACAAACGGTAATTGGTTGTTTGCAAAACTTGCTAAAGGTGATAAAAACTAATTTTTACCGGAAAAATACCGAGCCGTACAGGTATTAGAGAAACGTTATTAAAGATTTATTTCCCTTTGATACTAAAGTTTGCAATCGGACGTCCGATTGCGAGTCCCTCGTGTTCAAAACCAAATGCAGCAGACTTTTGATGAAAATAACTGCGTTTTATATATGAAAGATTACGGTCTTCGACCTCGTAGACAGACAGATTTTGATAATTACTCCGATGAGAAAATATTTGATGACGCATGACCGATCAACGCCCCGGGTCAATAACTGCGTTTTATATATGAACGATTACCGTTACGGTCTTCGACCTTGAAAACAGACAGATTTTGATAATTACTCGGATGAGAGAAAATATTGGATGACGCATGACCGATCAACGCCCCGGGTCAAAATGACTCTCAGGGCATTTTCACCAAGAGTCAAATATGCGTCTTTATCAATTTTCGTGCGTCAAAACCCGGGAGCTCGGGTCTAATGAAAGTGCACCTTCCTCTATATAACACACACATACTTGACACCTTCCTATATATAGCACATGCTTGACACCTTCCTCTATAAAACACACACATACTTCACACCTTCCTCTATATAACGCACATACTTGACACCTTCCTCTATATAACACACATACTTGACACCTTCCTCTATATAACGCACATACTTGACACCTTGCTCTATATAACACACATACTTGACACCTTCCTCTATACAACACACACATGCTTGACACCTTCCTCTATATAACACACACATACTTGACACCTTCCTCTATATAACACACATCTTGACACCTTCCTCTATATAACACACATACTTGACACCTTCCTCTATATAACACACATACTTGACACCTTCCTCTATATAACACACATACTTGACACCTTCCTCTATATAACACACACATGCTTGACACCTTCCTCTATATAACACACATACTTGACACCTTCCTCTATATAACACACATGCTTGACACCTTCCTCTATATAACACACATACTTGACACCTTCCTCTATATAACACACAATCTTGACACCTTCCTCTATATAACACACATACTTGACACCTTCCTCTATATAACACACACATGCTTGACACCTTCCTCTATATAACACACATACTTGACACCTTCCTCTATATAACACACAATGCTTGACACCTTCCTCTATATAACACACATACTTGACACCTTCCTCTATACAACACACAATGCTTGACACCTTCCTCTATATAACACACATACTTCACACCTTCCTCTATATAACGCACATACTTGACACCCTCCTCTATAACACACACATACTTGACACCTTCCTCTATATAACACATTGTCTATACAACATTTGTTCATACTTGACACCTTCCTCTATATAACACACATACTTGACACCTTCCTCTATATAACACACATACTTGACACCTTCCTCTATATAACACACATACTTGACACCTTCCTCTATATAACGCACATACTTGACACCTTCCTCTATATAACACACATACTTGACACCTTCCTCTATATAACACACACATGCTTGACACCTTCCTCTATATAACACACATACTTGACACCTTCCTCTATATAACACACATACTTGACACCTTCCTCTATATAACGCACATACTTGACACCTTCCTCTATATAACACACATACTTGACACCTTCCTCTATATAACACACACATGCTTGACACCTTCCTCTATATAACACACATACTTGACACCTTCCTCTATATAACACACACATGCTTGACACCTTCCTCTATATAACACACACATACTGACACCTTCCTCTATATAACACACATACTTGACACCTTCCTCTATATAACACACAATACTTGACACCTTCCTCTATATAACACACATACTTGACACCTTCCTCTATATAACACACATACTTGACACCTTCCTCTATATAACACACACATCTTGACACCTTCCTCTATATAACACACATACTTCACACCTTCCTCTATATAACACACATACTTGACACCTTCCTCTATATAACACACATACTTGACACCTTCCTCTATATAACGCACATGCTTGACACCTTCCTCTATATAACGCACATACTTGACACCTTCCTCTATATAACACACATACTTCACACCTTCCTCTATATAACGCACATACTTGACACCCTCCTCTATAACACACACATACTTGACACCTTCCTCTATATAACACACACATACTTGACACCTTCCTCTATATAACATACATATGTTGACACCTTCCTCTATATAACGCACATACTTGACACCTTCCTCTATAAAACACACACATACTTGACACCTTCCTCTATATAACGCACATACTTGACACCTTCCTCTATATAACACACATACTTGACACCTTCCTCTATATAACGCACATACTTGACACCTTCCTCTATATAACACACATACTTGACACCTTCCTCTATATAACGTACATACTTGACACCTTCCTCTATATAACACACACATACTTGACACCTTCCTATATATAGCACATGCTTGACACCTTCCTCTATAAAACACACACATACTTACACCTTCCTCTATATAACGCACATACTTGACACCTTCCTCTATATAACACACATACTTGACACCTTCCTCTATATAACACACATACTTGACACCTTCCTCTATATAACACACATACTTGACACCTTCCTCTATATAACACACATACTTGACACCTTCCTCTATATAACACACATACTTGACACCTTCCTCTATATAACGCACATGCTTGACACCTTCCTCTATATAACGCACATACTTGACACCTTCCTCTATATAACACACATACTTCACACCTTCCTCTATATAACGCACATACTTGACACCCTCCTCTATAACACACACATACTTGACACCTTCCTCTATATAACGCACATACTTGACACCTCCTCTTATAACACACACATACTTGACACCTTCCTCTATATAACGCACATACTTGACACCTTCCTCTATAACACACACATACTTGACACCTTCCTCTATATAACACACATACTTGACACCTTCCTCTATATAACACACATACTTGACACCTTCCTCTATATAACACACACATACTTGACACCTTCCTCTATATAACACAAACATGCTTGACACCTTCCTATATAACACACATACTTGACACCTTCCTCTATATAACACACATACTTGACACCTTCCTCTATATAACACACACATACTTGACACCTTCCTCTATATAACACACATACTTGACACCTTCCTCTATATAACACACATACTTGACACCTTCTTCTATATAACGCACATACTTGACACCTTCCTCTATATAACACACATACTTGACACCTTCCTCTATATATCGCACATGCTTGACACCTTCCTCTATATAACGCACATACTTGACACCTTCCTCTATATAACACACATACTTCACACCTTCCTCTATATAATGCACATACTTGACACCCTCCTCTATAACACACACATACTTGACACCTTCCTCTCTATATAACACACATACTTCACACCTTCCTCTATATAACGCACATACTTGACACCTTCCTCTATATAACACACACATACTTGACACCTTCCTCTATATAACATACATATGATTGACACCTTCCTCTATATAACGCACATACTTGACACCTTCCTCTATAAAACACACACATACTTCACACCTTCCTCTATATAACGCACATACTTCACACCTTCCTCTATATAACACACATACTTGACACCTTCCTCTATATAACGCACATACTTGACACCTTCCTCTATATAACACACATACTTGACACCTTCCTCTATATAACGTACATACTTGACACCTTCCTCTATATAACACACACATACTTGACACCTTCCTATATATAGCACATGCTTGACACCTTCCTCTATAAAACACACACATACTTCACACCTTCCTCTATATAACGCACATACTTGACACCTTCCTCTATATAACACACATACTTGACACCTTCCTCTATATAATGCACATACTTGACACCTTCCTCTATATAACACACATACTTGACACCTTCCTCTATATAACACACATACTTCACACCTTCCTCTATATAACACACATGCTTGACACCTTCCTCTATATAACACACATACTTGACACCTTCCTCTATATAATGCACATGCTTGACACCTTCCTCTATATAACGCACATACTTGACACATTCCTCTATATAACACACATACTTCACACCTTCCTCTATATAACGCACATACTTGACACCCTCCTCTATAACACACACATACTTGACACCTTCCTCTATATAACGCACATACTTGACACCCTCCTCCTCTATAACACACACATACTTGACACCTTCCTCTATATAATGCACATACTTGACACCCTCCTCTATAACACACACATACTTGACACCTTCCTCTATATAACACACATACTTGACACCTTCCTCTATATAACACACATACTTGACACCTTCCTCTATACAACACACACATACTTGACACCTTCCTCTATATAACACAAACATGCTTGACACCTTCCTATATAACACACATACTTGACACCTTCCTCTATATAACACACATACTTGACACCTTCCTCTATATAACAAACACATACTTGACACCTTCCTCTAAATAACACACATACTTGACACCTTCCTCTATATAACACACATACTTGACACCTTCTTCTATATAACGCACATACTTGACACCTTCCTCTATATAACACACATACTTGACACCTTCCTCTATACAACACACACATGCTTGACACCTTCCTCTATATAACACGCATACTTGACACCTTCCTCTATACAACACACACATGCTTGACACCTTCCTCTATATAACACACACATACTTGACACCTTCCTCTATATAACGCACATACTTGACACCTTCCTCTATATAACACACACATACTTGACACCTTCCTCTATATAACACACACATACTTGACACCTTCCTCTATATAACGCACATACTTGACACCTTCCTCTATATAACACACACATACTTGACACCTTCCTCTATATACCATACATATGCTTGACACCTTCCTCTATATAACGCACATACTTGACACCTTCCTCTATAAAACACACACATACTTCACACCTTCCTCTATATAACGCACATACTTCACACCTTCCTCTATATAACACACATACTTGACACCTTCCTCTATATAACGCACATACTTGACACCTTCCTCTATATAACACACATACTTGACACCTTCCTCTATATAACGTACATACTTGACACCTTCCTCTATATAACACACACATACTTGACACCTTCCTATATATAGCACATGCTTGACACCTTCCTCTATATAACACACATACTTGACACCTTCCTCTATATAACACACACACTTGACACCTTCCTCTATATAACACACATACTTGACACCTTCCTCTATATAACACACATACTTGACACCTTCCTCTATATAACACACATACTTGACACCTTCCTCTATACAACACACACATCCTTGACACCTTCCTCTATATAACACACATACTTGACACCTTCCTCTATACAACACACACATGCTTGACACCTTCCTCTATATAACACACATACTTGACACCTTCCTCTATACAACACACACATGCTTGACACCTTCCTCTATATAACACACATACTTGACACCTTCCTCTATACAACACACACATGCTTGACACCTTCCTCTATATAATACACACATACTTGACACCTTCCTCTATATAACACACATGCTTGACACCTTCCTCTATATAACACACATACTTGACACCTTCCTCTATACAACACACACATCCTTGACACCTTCCTCTATATAACACACATACTTGACACCTTCCTCTATACAACACACACATGCTTGACACCTTCCTCTATATAACACACATACTTGACACCTTCCTCTATACAACACACACATGCTTGACACCTTCCTCTATATAACACACATACTTGACACCTTCCTCTATACAACACACACATGCTTGACACCTTCCTCTATATAACACACATACTTGACACCTTCCTCTATATAACACACATACTTCACACCTTCCTCTATATAACACACATGCTTGACACCTTCCTCTATATAACACACATACTTGACACCTTCCTCTATATAATGCACATGCTTGACACCTTCCTCTATATAACGCACATACTTGACACCTTCCTCTATATAACACACATACTTCACACCTTCCTCTATATAACGCACATACTTGACACCCTCCTCTATAACACACACATACTTGACACCTTCCTCTATATAACACACATACTTGACACCTTCCTCTATATAACACACATACTTGACACCTTCCTCTATACAACACACATACTTGACACCTTCCTCTATATAACACACACATGCTTGACACCTTCCTATATAACACACATACTTGACACCTTCCTCTATATAACACACATACTTGACACCTTCCTCTATATAACAACACATACTTGACACCTTCCTCTATATAACACACATACTTGACACCTTCCTCTATATAACACACATACTTGACACCTTCTTCTATATAACGCACATACTTGACACCTTCCTCTATATAACACACATACTTGACACCTTCCTCTATACAACACACACATGCTTGACACCTTCCTCTATATAACACACATACTTGACACCTTCCTCTATACAACACACACATGCTTGACACCTTCCTCTATATAACACACACATACTTGACACCTTCCTCTATATAACACACATGCTTGACACCTTCCTCTATATAACACACATACTTGACACCTTCCTCTATATAACACACATACTTGACACCTTCCTCTATATAACAAACACATACTTGACACCTTCCTCTAAATAACACACATACTTGACACCTTCCTCTATATAACACACATACTTGACACCTTCTTCTATATAACGCACATACTTGACACCTTCCTCTATATAACACACATACTTGACACCTTCCTCTATATAACGCACATGCTTGACACCTTCCTCTATATAACGCACATACTTGACACCTTCCTCTATATAACACACATACTTCACACCTTCCTCTATATAATGCACATACTTGACACCCTCCTCTATAACACACACATACTTGACACCTTCCTCTCTATATAACACACATACTTCACACCTTCCTCTATATAACGCACATACTTGACACCTTCCTCTATATAACACACACATACTTGACACCTTCCTCTATATAACATACATATGATTGACACCTTCCTCTATATAACGCACATACTTGACACCTTCCTCTATAAAACACACACATACTTCACACCTTCCTCTATATAACGCACATACTTCACACCTTCCTCTATATAACACACATACTTGACACCTTCCTCTATATAACGCACATACTTGACACCTTCCTCTATATAACACACATACTTGACACCTTCCTCTATATAACGTACATACTTGACACCTTCCTCTATATAACACACACATACTTGACACCTTCCTATATATAGCACATGCTTGACACCTTCCTCTATAAAACACACACATACTTCACACCTTCCTCTATATAACGCACATACTTGACACCTTCCTCTATATAACACACATACTTGACACCTTCCTCTATATAATGCACATACTTGACACCTTCCTCTATATAACACACATACTTGACACCTTCCTCTATATAACACACATACTTCACACCTTCCTCTATATAACACACATGCTTGACACCTTCCTCTATATAACACACATACTTGACACCTTCCTCTATATAATGCACATGCTTGACACCTTCCTCTATATAACGCACATACTTGACACATTCCTCTATATAACACACATACTTCACACCTTCCTCTATATAACGCACATACTTGACACCCTCCTCTATAACACACACATACTTGACACCTTCCTCTATATAACGCACATACTTGACACCCTCCTCCTCTATAACACACACATACTTGACACCTTCCTCTATATAATGCACATACTTGACACCCTCCTCTATAACACACACATACTTGACACCTTCCTCTATATAACACACATACTTGACACCTTCCTCTATATAACACACATACTTGACACCTTCCTCTATACAACACACACATACTTGACACCTTCCTCTATATAACACAAACATGCTTGACACCTTCCTATATAACACACATACTTGACACCTTCCTCTATATAACACACATACTTGACACCTTCCTCTATATAACAAACACATACTTGACACCTTCCTCTAAATAACACACATACTTGACACCTTCCTCTATATAACACACATACTTGACACCTTCTTCTATATAACGCACATACTTGACACCTTCCTCTATATAACACACATACTTGACACCTTCCTCTATACAACACACACATGCTTGACACCTTCCTCTATATAACACGCATACTTGACACCTTCCTCTATACAACACACACATGCTTGACACCTTCCTCTATATAACACACACATACTTGACACCTTCCTCTATATAACACACATACTTGACACCTTCCTCTATATAACACACATACTTGACACCTTCCTCTATATAACACACACATACTTGACACCTTCCTCTATATAACACACATACTTGACACCTTCCTCTATATAACACACATACTTGACACCTTCCTCTATATAACACACATACTTGACACCTTCCTCTATATAACGCACATGCTTGACACCTTCCTCTATATAACGCACATACTTGACACCTTCCTCTATATAACACACATACTTCACACCTTCCTCTATATAACGCACATACTTGACACCTTCCTCTATATAACACACATACTTGACACCTTCCTCTATATAACGCACATACTTGACACCTTCCTCTATAACACACACATACTTGACACCTTCCTCTATATAATGCACATACTTGACACCCTCCTCTATAACACACACATACTTGACACCTTCCTCTATATAACACACATACTTGACACCTTCCTCTATATAACACACACATACTTGACACCTTCCTCTATATAACACACACATGCTTGACACCTTCCTATATAACGCACATACTTGACACCTTCCTCTATAACACACACATACTTGACACCTTCCTCTATATAACGCACATACTTGACACCTTCCTCTATAACACACACATACTTGACACCTTCCTCTATATAACACACATACTTGACACCTTCCTCTATATAACACACATACTTGACACCTTCCTCTATATAACACACACATGCTTGACACCTTCCTATATAACGCACATACTTGACACCTTCCTCTATAACACACACATACTTGACACCTTCCTCTATATAACACACATACTTGACACCTTCCTCTATATAACACACATACTTGACACCTTCCTCTATATAACACACATACTTGACACCTTCCTCTATATAACACACACATGCTTGACACCTTCCTCTATATAACACACATACTTGACACCTTCCTCTATATAACACACACATGCTTGACACCTTCCTCTATATAACACACATACTTGACACCTTCCTCTATATAACACACACATGCTTGACACCTTCCTCTATATAACACACATACTTGACACCTTCCTCTATACAACACACACATGCTTGACACCTTCCTCTATATAACACACATACTTGACACCTTCCTCTATATAACACACATACTTCACACCTTCCTCTATATAACACACATGCTTGACACCTTCCTCTATATAACACACATACTTGACACCTTCCTCTATATAACGCACATGCTTGACACCTTCCTCTATATAACGCACATACTTGACACCTTCCTCTATATAACACACATACTTCACACCTTCCTCTATATAATGCACATACTTGACACCCTCCTCTATAACACACACATACTTGACACCTTCCTCTATATAACACACATACTTGACACCTTCCTCTATATAACACACATACTTGACACCTTCCTCTATATAACACACATACTTGACACCTTCCTCTATATAACACACACATGCTTGACACCTTCCTATATAACACACATACTTGACACCTTCCTCTATATAACACACATACTTGACACCTTCCTCTATATAACAAACACATACTTGACACCTTCCTCTATATAACACACATACTTGACACCTTCCTCTATATAACACACATACTTGACACCTTCCTCTATATAACGCACATACTTGACACCTTCCTCTATATAACACACATACTTGACACCTTCCTCTATATAACACACACATGCTTGACACCTTCCTCTATATAACACACATACTTGACACCTTCCTCTATATAACACACACATGTTGACACCTTCCTCTATAACACACACATACTTGACACCTTCCTCTATATAACACACATGCTTGACACCTTCCTATATAACACACATACTTGACACCTTCCTCTATATAACACACATACTTGACACCTTCCTCTATATAACAACACATACTTGACACCTTCCTCTATATAACACACATACTTGACACCTTCCTCTATATAACACACATACTTGACACCTTCCTCTATATAACGCACATACTTGACACCTTCCTCTATATAACACACATACTTGACACCTTCCTCTATATAACACACACATGCTTGACACCTTCCTCTATATAACACACATACTTGACACCTTCCTCTATATAACACACACATGCTTGACACCTTCCTCTATATAACACACACATACTTGACACCTTCCTCTATATAACACACATACTTGACACCTTCCTCTATATAACACACATACTTGACACCTTCCTCTATATAACACACATACTTGACACCTTCCTCTATATAACAACACATACTTGACACCTTCCTCTATATAACACACATACTTGACACCTTCCTCTATATAACACACATACTTGACACCTTCCTCTATATAACGCACATACTTGACACCTTCCTCTATATAACACACATACTTGACACCTTCCTCTATATAACACACATACTTGACACCTTCCTCTATATAACGCACATACTTGACACCTTCCTCTATATAACACACATACTTGACACCTTCCTCTATATACCACATACTTGACACCTTCCTCTATATAACACACACATACTTGACACCTTCCTATATAGCACATGCTTGACACCTTCCTCTATAAACACACACATACTTCACACCTTCCTCTATATAACGCACATACTTGACACCTTCCTCTATATAACACACATACTTGACACCTTCCTCTATATAACGCACATACTTGACACCTTCCTCTATATAACACACATACTTGACACCTTCCTCTATATAACACACATACTTCACACCTTCCTCTATATAACACACATGCTTGACACCTTCCTCTATATAACACACATACTTGACACCTTCCTCTATATAATGCACATGCTTGACACCTTCCTCTATATAACGCACATACTTGACACCTTCCTCTATATAACACACATACTTCACACCTTCCTCTATATAACGCACATACTTGACACCCTCCTCTATAACACACACATACTTGACACCTTCCTCTATATAACGCACATACTTGACACCCTCCTCTATAACACACACATACTTGACACCTTCCTCTATATAATGCACATACTTGACACCCTCCTCTATAACACACACATACTTGACACCTTCCTCTATATAACACACATACTTGACACCTTCCTCTATATAACACACATACTTGACACCTTCCTCTATACAACACACATACTTGACACCTTCCTCTATATAACACACACATGCTTGACACCTTCCTATATAACACACATACTTGACACCTTCCTCTATATAACACACATACTTGACACCTTCCTCTATATAACAAACACATACTTGACACCTTCCTCTATATAACACACATACTTGACACCTTCCTCTATATAACACACATACTTGACACCTTCCTCTATATAACGCACATACTTGACACCTTCCTCTATATACACATACTTGACACCTTCCTCTATATAACACACATACTTGACACCTTCCTCTATATAACACACATACTTCACACCTTCCTCTATATAACACACATGCTTGACACCTTCCTCTATATAATGCACATGCTTGACACCTTCCTCTATATAACGCACATACTTGACACCTTCCTCTATATAACACACATACTTCACACCTTCCTCTATATAACGCACATACTTGACACCCTCCTCTATAACACACACATACTTGACACCTTCCTCTATATAACGCACAGACTTGACACCCTCCTCTATAACACACACATACTTGACACCTTCCTCTATATAATGCACATACTTGACACCCTCCTCTATAACACACACATACTTGACACCTTCCTCTATATAACACACATACTTGACACCTTCCTCTATACAACACACACATACTTGACACCTTCCTCTATATAACACACACATGCTTGACACCTTCCTATATAACGCACATACTTGACACCCTCCTCTATAACACACACATACTTGACACCTTCCTCTATATAATGCACATACTTGACACCCTCCTCTATAACACACACATACTTGACACCTTCCTCTATATAACACACATACTTGACACCTTCCTCTATACAACACACACATACTTGACACCTTCCTCTATATAACACACACATGCTTGACACCTTCCTATATAACGCACATACTTGACACCCTCCTCTATAACACACACATACTTGACACCTTCCTCTATATAATGCACATACTTGACACCCTCCTCTATAACACACACATACTTGACACCTTCCTCTATAAACACACATACTTGACACCTTCCTCTATATAACACACATACTTGACACCTTCCTCTATATAACACACACACTTGACACCTTCCTCTATATAACACACATACTTGACACCTTCCTCTATATAACACACATACTTGACACCTTCCTCTATATAACACACATACTTGACACCTTCCTCTATATAACACACATACTTGACACCTTCCTCTATATAACACACATACTTGACACCTTCCTCTATATAACACACATACTTGACACCTTCCTCTATACAACACACATGCTTGACACCTTCCTCTATATAACACACATACTTGACACCTTCCTCTATATAACACACATACTTGACACCTTCCTCTATATAACACACATACTTGACACCTTCCTCTATATAACACACATGCTTGACACCTTCCTCTATATAACACACATACTTGACACCTTCCTCTATATAACGCACATGCTTGACACCTTCCTCTATATAACGCACATACTTGACACCTTCCTCTATATAACACACATACTTCACACCTTCCTCTATATAACGCACATACTTGACACCCTCCTCTATAACACACACATACTTGACACCTTCCTCTCTATATAACACACATACTTCACACCTTCCTCTATATAACACACATACTTGACACCTTCCTCTATATAATGCACATACTTGACACCCTCCTCTATAACACACACATACTTGACACCTTCCTCTATATAACGCACATACTTGACACCCTCCTCTATAACACACACATACTTGACACCTTCCTCTATATAACGCACATACTTGACACCCTCCTCTATAACACACACATACTTGACACCTTCCTCTATATAACACACATACTTGACACCTTCCTCTACATAACACACATACTTGACACCTTCCTCTATACAACACACACATACTTGACACCTTCCTCTATATAACACACACATGCTTGACACATTCCTATATAACACACATACTTGACACCTTCCTCTATATAACACACATACTTGACACCTTCCTCTATATAACACACATACTTGACACCTTCCTCTATATAACACACATACTTGACACCTTCTTCTATATAACGCACATACTTGACACCTTCCTCTATATAACACACATACTTGACACCTTCCTCTATATAACACACATGCTTGACACCTTCCTCTATATAACACACATACTTGACACCTTCCTCTATATAACACACATACTTGACACCTTCCTCTATATAACACACATACTTGACACCTTCCTCTATATAACACACATACTTGACACCTTCCTCTATATAACACACATACTTGACACCTTCCTCTATATAACACACACATACTTGACACCTTCCTCTATATAACACACATACTTGACACCTTCCTCTATATAACACACATACTTGACACCTTCCTCTATATAACACACATACTTGACACCTTCCTCTATATAACACACATGCTTGACACCTTCCTCTATATAACACACATACTTGACACCTTCCTCTATATAACACACATACTTGACACCTTCCTCTATATAACACACATACTTGACACTTCCTCTATATAACACACACATCTTGACACCTTCCTCTATATAACGCACATACTTGACACCTTCCTCTATATAACACACATACTTGACACCTTCCTCTATATAACGCACATACTTGACACCTTCCTCTATATAACGCACATACTTGACACCTTCCTCTATATAACACACATACTTCACACCTTCCTCTATATAACGCACATACTTGACACCCTCCTCTATAACACACACATACTTGACACCTTCCTCTATATAACGCACATACTTGACACCTTCCTCTATATAACACACATACTTGACACCTTCCTCTATATAACGCACATACTTGACACCCTCCTCTATAACACACACATACTTGACACCTTCCTCTATATAACGCACATACTTGACACCCTCCTCTATAACACACACATACTTGACACCTTCCTCTATATAACGCACATACTTGACACCCTCCTCTATAACACACACATACTTGACACCTTCCTCTATATAACGCACATACTTGACACCCTCCTCTATAACACACACATACTTGACACCTTCCTCTATATAACGCACATACTTGACACCCTCCTCTATAACACACACATACTTGACACCTTCCTCTATATAACGCACATACTTGACACCCTCCTCTATAACACACACATACTTGACACCTTCCTCTATATAACACACATACTTGACACCTTCCTCTATATAACACACATACTTGACACCTTCCTCTATACAACACACACATACTTGACACCTTCCTCTATATAACACACACATGCTTGACACCTTCCTATATAACACACATACTTGACACCTTCCTCTATATAACACACATATTTGACACCTTCCTATATAACACACATACTTGACACCTTCCTCTATATAACAAACACATACTTGACACCTTCCTCTATATAACACACATACTTGACACCTTCCTCTATATAACACACATACTTGACACCTTCTTCTATATAACGCACATACTTGACACCTTCCTCTATATAACACACATACTTGACACCTTCCTCTATACAACACACACATGCTTGACACCTTCCTCTATATAACACACATACTTGACACCTTCCTCTATACAACACACACATGCTTGACACCTTCCTCTATATAACACACACATACTTGACACCTTCCTCTATATAACACACATGCTTGACACCTTCCTCTATATAACACACATACTTGACACCTTCCTCTATACAACACACACATGCTTGACACCTTCCTCTATATAACACACATACTTGACACCTTCCTCTATACAACACACACATGCTTGACACCTTCCTCTATATAACACACATACTTGACACCTTCCTCTATATAACACACATACTTCACACCTTCCTCTATATAACACACATGCTTGACACCTTCCTCTATATAACGCACATGCTTGACACCTTCCTCTATATAACGCACATACTTCACACCTTCCTCTATATAACGCACATACTTGACACCCTCCTCTATACCACACACATACTTGACACCTTCCTCTATATAACACACATACTTCACACCTTCCTCTATATAACACACATACTTGACACCCTCCTCTATAACACACACATACTTGACACCTTCCTCTATATAACGCACATACTTGACACCCTCCTCTATATAACACACACATACTTGACACCTTCCTCTATATAACACACACATACTTGACACCTTCCTCTATATAACACACATACTTGACACCTTCCTCTATATAACACACATACTTGACACCTTCCTCTATATAACACACATACTTGACACCTTCCTCTATATAACACACATGCTTGACACCTTCCTCTATATAACACACATACTTGACACCTTCCTCTATATAACACACCATACTTGACACCTTCCTCTATATAACACACATACTTGACACCTTCCTCTATATAACACACACATACTTGACACCTTCCTCTATATAACACACACATACTTGACACCTTCCTCTATATAACACACATACTTGACACCTTCCTCTATATAACACACATACTTGACACCTTCCTCTATATAACGCACATACTTGACACCTTCCTCTATATAACACACATACTTGACACCTTCCTCTATATAACACACATACTTGACACCTTCCTCTATATAACACACATGCTTGATACCTTCCTCTATATAACACACATACTTGACACCTTCCTCTATATAACACACATACTTGACACCTTCCTCTATATAACACACCATACTTGACACCTTCCTCTATATAACACACACATACTTGACACCTTCCTCTATATAACACACACATACTTGACACCTTCCTCTATATAACACACACATACTTGACACCTTCCTCTATATAACACACATACTTGACACCTTCCTCTATATAACACACATACTTGACATTTTCCTCTATATAACACACATACTTGACACCTTCCTCTAGAATCCTACTAAGCCTGTTCATCAAAGGTTAAGCAAGGTAAGTCTTACCAACACGTTTATCTGTTTCAAAACAGCGTAAGACGGCAACAGATTCTGACATCGGACGCTCCTCATCTGTTTGAACAGTCACTGTATATCGTCCTGCATGTCTCCAGGTGTTTGGTTCTCTGTACACTTGTAGCCATGATTGTCCTTGGTTACCGTAATCTCATACAGACTACATGGAGGATTCTAATAAAACAAATTTATCGGCTATCATACTACATAGTAAAGTTTAAACTTTATTTATTTTACAACGATTGCCAATCAAGTTCTAACAACTTATATTAATCACTCTCATTGCCGCGGATAAAAGCGTGTATGTGGTCATTCGTGTGGGAGGAAACCAGAGTACCCGGGGGAAAATCCACCGGTCCGATCTGGCGACCACCGTACCATCTCACATACTTCCCGGTCCGAGGATCGAACCCGGGTTGCATTGGTGAGAAGTGAGCGCGCTAACCACTGCGCTAATCGGACAGCCTACCTAGTACATTACTACATATGAAAATGCAAATTTGTATTGTGTGTTCGTGTGTGTGTGTGTGTGTTGTGTGTGTGTTCCATTAATGTCAAACCCCTTGCGGGGACCTAGACATGTTTTCCTGGGCAGGCTTAGCCGACCCAAGTGGTTAACCAGTACTAAGCAATGTGTGTGAGGTGCCTTGCTCAATGACACTACATACGTGGCCTGACCGAGTATCGAACCCGGGACCGTTCGATTCCAAATCCGACGCTCTACCACTGGACCATGGACGCCACGAGTGTTGTATACGACGTTTATTGATATAACAAAATAATGTAAATAGTGTCAATATCCATGTGCAATTCAATGCGTGTATCTCAAATAACACGATTTATGATACAGATTAACCGTTATATCTCACAAATGAGCCTATGCATATTTATTTATAGACTAATCTGATTTAAATTATGTCAAAAAACAACAGTATCACAGGTTTTGCATAGACTCCAATAATAACAAATGTTAATTCAGGAGCATGGCTGCCTGTTATATGAAATCCTATTTTGACCGAAGTATTTTGACCGAAAAACAATGTTTATTGATTGAAAGTTTAGTGTTCGATTTATTATCGAAGAATTAATAGTAGCACTGCTAATTATATGCAAAGAAATGCATTTTGGGGCTTTTGCGATGTAATATTGCTTTAATGTCCACAAGATAACAACAGTTTATTGCTGCTACAATTCATATCCCGGTGTCATATAGAATATTGACCCCCCTCAAAATAATGACCCGCGGGTCATTATTCAGCCATAGAATATTGACCCCCCTTGCGGAAAAATGACCCCCCTTGCAAATAGCAATATATAGTGGGAAAATATTGAATTTATTATAATTAAATGTTAGTTAGCACTGTTTAAGGCCTAACAACATATATTTTGATTTAACGATGTACAGAATAACGTAAATATATTGAATCTGAAAAAGAAGTATGCAGATAATTTGTCTCTTATCAATTCTAAAGATGATCATGAGGTGGTGGGTGCTGTATAACTAGGAGGTTCACATAATGCATCATATTTACACAGACAAACATAAAACAAAGACAAACATAAAACAAATAAGAACAATGACCCCCACCCCCTATGCATAGACTACAATTATGAGAGAGAGGGTCACTTTTCGATGCCATGGAATAATGACCCCCTGGAATGGGTCTCTGTCTGTATCATTGCACTATCCTCCAAAAATCTAAAATGACTTGATCTCTTCAGGAGGCTTCGCTCATATGGGAAACCAGTAGTGACGATAAATAATTGAAAACACACTCACACTATGGATGCTTCTACCGCAGAAATTAATGTATATTTCTTTAACAAATTTAATTAATATGTTATCCACTTATTATAGCAAACTATTCTTATCATGTTTATTCATATTCTCTTAATCTTTCCAGAAAATGTGCACAATTATGTAATATGTTGTTAACAATTGTAATTCTGACTATTGTGGATCATATTAAGCCACAGGTGTGAAAAGCAATAAAACCTTATTTTTAGGGAACTGCAACCAACAGTGACACTTCCTGTGTTCCCAATACACTGGTTACATGTTTTATATCATTCATAATAAATAATATTTTAATATTGTATGAGCCAGGACAGACAACATTCTAATTTATAACGTGTGCCTCCCTATATATTCAGAGCAAGAAACTGTTCCATGCATACATGTAGAATGTGACCCCCATAATGTAGATTATCTGATTGAGGGTAGGTCACTTTTCCATGCCATAGAATAATGACCCCCCATATGTAGATTATCCGAGTGAAGGCAGGTCAAACTTCCAATGCCATAGAATAATGTCCCCCTATAATTATGTAAACCATATGAGTGAGGGGGGGGGTCACTTTTCCATGCCATAGAATAATGACCCCTCTGTATGTAAACTATGAGTGAGGGTGTCACTTTTCGATGCCATAGAATAATGACCTATCTGTGTGTAAATTATACGAATGAGGTGGGTCACTTTTCCATGCCATAGAATAATGACTCCCTATATTTACACTGTACGAGTGAGTGAGGGGGTCACTTTTCCATGCCATAGAATAATGACCCCCCCTGTGTGTAAACTATATGAGTGAGGGGGTCAATTTTCCATGCAATAGAATAATGACCCCCCTATGTTTAAACTGTACAAGTGAGGGGTCACTTTTCCATGTCATAGAATAATGACCCCCCTATGTTTACACAGTACGAGTGACGGCGGGTCACTTTTCCATGCCATAGAATAATGACCCCCCTGTGTGTAAACTATATGAGTGAGGGGGTCACTTTTCCATGCCATAGAATATGACCCCCCTATGTTTAAATTGTACAAGTGAGGGATCACTTTTCCATGTCATAGAATAATGACCCCCCTATGTTTACACAGTACGAGTGACGGCGGGTCACTTTTCCATGCCATAGAATAATGACCCCCCTGTGTGTAAACTATATGAGTCAGAGGGTCACTTTTCCATGCCATAAAATAATGACCCCCCTATGTTTACACAGTACGAGTGACGGCGGGTCACTTTTCTATGCCATAGAATAATGACCCCCCTGTGTGTAAACTATATGAGTGAGTGGGTCGCTTTTCCATGCCATAAAATAATGACCCCCCTATGTTTACACAGTACGAGTGACGGCGGGTCACTTTTCCATGCCATAGAATAATGACCCCCCTGTGTGTAAACTATATGAGTGAGTGGGTCGCTTTTCCATGCCATAAAATAATGACCCCATTATGTTTACACAGTACGAGTGACGGCGGGTCACTTTTCCATGCCATAGAATAATGACCCCCCTATGTTTAAACTGTACAAGTGAGGGGTCACTTTTCCATGTCATAGAATAATGACCCCCCAATGTTTACACAGTACGAGTGACGGCGGGTCACTTTTCCATGCCATAGAATAATGACCCCCCTGAGTGGGAGGGGCTCACTATCCATATCATAGGATAATCACCCCCATATGTGTAGATTAAATGAGTGGGAGGGTGTCACTATCAATATCATAGGATAATCACCCCCATATGTGTAGATTATTTGAGTGGGATGGTGTCACTATCCATATCACAGAATAATCACCCCCTATGTGTAGATTATATGAGTGGGAGGGGGTCACTATCCATATCATATGATAATCCCCCCCTATGTGTAGATTATATGAGTGGGAGGGTGTCACTATCCATATAATATGATAATCACCCCCCTATGTGTAGATTATATGAGTGGGAGGGTGTCACTATCCATATCATAGGATAATCACCAACATATATGTAGATTATATGAGTGGGAGGGGCTCACTATCCATATCATATGATAATCACCCCCCTATGTGTAGATTATATGAGTGGGAGGGTGTCACTATCCATATCATAGGATAATTACCAACATATGTGCAGATTATATGAGTGGGAGGGGCTCACTATCCATATCATATGATAATCACCTCCCTATGTGTAGATTATATGAGTGGGAGGGTGTCACTATCCATATCACAGAATAATCACCTACATATGTGTAGATTATATGAGTGGGAGGGGCTCACTATCCCTATCATAGGATAATCACCCCCATATGTGTAGATTATATGAGTGCGAGGGTGTCACTATCCATATCATAGGATAATCACCCCCCTATGTGTAGATTATATGAGTGGGAGGGGCTCACTATCCATATCATATGATAATCACCCCCATATGTGTAGATTATATGAGTGGGAGGGTGTCACTATCCATATCATAGGATAATCATTATTCTATGGCATGGAAAAGTGACCCCCCTTTACTCATATAGTTAATATACAGGGGGGTCATTATTCTATGGCATGGAAACATGACCCCTTTACTCATATAGTTAATATACAGGGGGGTCATTATTCTATGGCATGGAAAAGTGACCCACCTCACTCATATAGTTTACATACAGGGGGTCATTATTCTATGGCATGGAAAAGTGACCCCCTTCACTCATATAGTTAATATTCAGGGGGGGTCATTATTCTATGGCATGGAAAAGTGACCACTCTCACTCTTACTGTGTAAACATAGGGGGGTCATTATTATATGGCATGGAAAAGTGACCCCCTTCACTCATATAGTTAATATACAGGGGGTCATTATTCTATGGCATGGAAAAGTGACCCCCTTCACTCATATAGTTAATATACAGGGGGGTCATTATTCTATGGCATGGAAAAGTGACCCCCTTCACTCATATAGTTTACATACATACAGGGGGTCATTATTCTATGGCATGGAAAAGTGACCCCCTTCACTCATATAGTTAATATACAGGGGGTCATTATTCTACGGCATGGAAAAGTGACCCCCCTTCACTCATATAGTTAATATACAGGGGGTCATTATTCTATGGCATGGAAAAGTGACCCCTCTCAATCTTATTGTGTAAACATAGGGGGGTCATTATTCTATGGCATGGAAAAGTGACCCCCTTCACTCATATAGTTAATATACAGGGGGGTCATTATTCTATGGCATGGAAAAGTGACCCCCCCTTCACTCATATAGTTAATATACAGGGGGGTCATTATTCTATGGCATGGAAAAGTGACCCCCTTCACTCATATAGTTAATATACAGGGGGTCATTATTCTATGGCATGGAAAAGTGACCCCTTTACTCATATAGTTAATATACAGGGGGGTCATTATTCTATGGCATGGAAAAGTGACCCACCTCACTCATATAGTTAATATACAGGGGGGTCATTATTCTATGGCATGGAAAAGTGACCCCCTTCACTCATATAGTTAATATTCAGGGGGGTCATTATTCTATGGCATGGAAAAGTGACCACTCTCACTCATATAGTTAATATAGGGGGTCATTATTATATGGCATGGAAAAGTGACCCCCTTCACTCATATAGTTAATATACAGGGGGTCATTATTCTATGGCATGGAAAAGTGACCCCCTTCACTCATATAGTTAATATACAGGGGGGTCATTATTCTATGGCATGGAAAAGTGACCCCCCCCCTCACTCATATAGTTAATATACAGGGGGGTCATTATTCTATGGCATGGAAAAGTGACCCCCTTCACTCATATAGTTAATATACAGGGGGTCATTATTCTATGGCATGGAAAAGTGACCCCCCTTCACTCATATAGTTAATATACAGGGGGTCATTATTCTATGGCATGGAAAAGTGACCCCTTCACTCTTACTGTGTAAACATAGGGGGTCATTATTCTATGGCATGGAAAAGTGACCCCCTCACTCATATAGTTAATATACAGGGGTCATTATTCTATGACATGGAAAAGTGACCCCCCTTCACTCATATAGTTAATATACAGGGGGGTCATTATTCTATGGCATGGAAAAGTGACCCCCTCACTCATATAGTTAATATACAGGGGGTCATTATTCTATGGCATGGAAAAGTGACCCCCCTTCACTCATATAGTTAATATACAGGGGGTCATTATTCTATGGCATGGAAAAGTGACCCCCTTCACTCATATAGTTAATATACAGGGGGTCATTATTCTATGGCATGGAAAAGTGACCCCCTTCACTCATATAGTTAATATACAGGGGGGGTCATTATTCTATGGCATGGAAAAGTGACCACTCTTACTGTGTAAACATAGGGGGGGTCATTATTCTATGGCATGGAAATGTTTCTTGCACTGGGAGGCACACGTTATCTGTCCTTGCTCATACAATAATAAAATATTATGTATTATGAATGATATAAAACATGTAACACAGGAAGTGTCACAGTTGATTGCAGTGCTCCAACAATAAGGTTTTATTGCTTTATTATGGGGATTTTCACACCTGTGGCAAAATTAGTTAGCCACACCAGTCAGAATTATAATGGTTAACAGCATATTATATATTTTCTGGAAAGTTTAAGAGAACATGCATGAATATGATAAGAATGGTTAGTACTGTGCTATTTTATGGTATTTATTTTGAGCTGCATGGTTTCAAATACCAATTAAGTTGAGTGTATGTCTGGGGGGGTCATTATTCTAGAAGGGGGGTCATTATTCTATAATAGAATATGGACCTGCAGGTCACTTTTTCCTATAGAATAATGACCCGCGGGTCATTATTTTGGCGGGTCAATATTCTATATGACACCGGGACCGTTCGAACCCAAATCCGACGCTCTCCCACTGGACCACGGACGCCACGAGTGTTGTATACGACGTTTATTGATATAACAAAATAATGTAAATAGTGTCAATATCCATGCGCAATACAATGCGTGTATCTCAAATAACACGATTTATGATACAGATTAACCGTTATATCTCACAAATGTGCCTATACATATTTATTTATAGACTAATCTGATTTAAATTATGTCAAAAAACGACAGTATCACAGGTTTTGCATAGACTCCAATAATAACAAATGTCAATTCAGGAGCATGGCTGCCCGTTATATGAAATCCTACTTTGACCGAAAAACAATGTTTATTGATTGAAAGCTTAGTGTTCAATTTTTTATCGAAGAATTAATGGTAGCACTGCTAATTATATTCAAAGAAATGCATTTTGGGGCTTTTGTGATGTAATGTTGCTTTATTGTCAACAAGAATGGATAACAACAGTTTATTGCTGCTACAATTCATATTGTTTGTTCTCAACTGAGAGCTACAGCTACAGTTATAGATCCCACAGGCAGTTAACACTGTAGCATTTAACGGTTCATTGGAAGATGCTAATCTTAGCACGTTGTAACTTGTTGGCGTAATGAGCAGATACAAATGTGTAATTCTGCCCCCCCCCCCCTAGAAAGTTGTTTGAGCTCATTCAAATAGTCACATCGTTATAAAAAAAAATTATAAAACATGTTTTATCATTTCTATAATTTTCTACTACCCATCAATCTTGTTGCGTATATGGAAATATATATACATGTCTTCTTACCAACAAAACATTTCCTGGATTTCTCTTTTTTTACCTGGAAATCAAAACCGAAAACAGGTTGTAAGTAAATAGTTCAGCGGTAACAAACCACTAATTTTGATACTTCCGTTGGGGTTTGCCTGAAATACGAAATGGAATATTGTGCGCGAAATGGACGAAATGTAATTGGCGTGTGCGAAATGGAATATTAAATCCAATATATCACCAAACGGGTATTTGTGAAACTATGTTCCTTTGCAGTTGTGCGATTTTGTCTGTTTGTTTTCTCGATAAATCGACAAGTGACAGTAGTTCCGAT
>JABXNX010000226.1:9958-29811 GCA_014843695.1 Archivesica marissinica | reverse complement strand
TGTATACGGAGATAGACGGATGTGTGGGTGGTTAGCAGGCAGGCAGGCGGCAGGCAGGCAGGCAGTCAGTCAGGCAGGCAGGCAGGCAGGCAGGCAGGCAGGCAGGCAGGCAGGCAGGCAGGCAGGCAGGCAGGCAGGCAGGCAGGCAGGCAGGCAGGCAGGCAGGCAGGCAGGCAGGCAGGCAGGCAGGCAGGCAGGCGGCAGGCAGGCATGCAGGCAGGCAGGCAGGCAGGCAGGCAGGCAGGCAGGCAGGCAGGCAGGCAGGCAGGCAGGCAGGCAGGCAGGCAGGCATGTAGGTAGGTAAGTAAGTAAGTAAGTTTATTATAGTGACATGTGCATATACGTAATATAGAACAAGTACATAAATAACAAGAAAATAAGCACCCGACCCAGTGGGTCTATAAGTCACCTAAAATATAATAAAAATACAAAATTGTGAAGCATGTATGGTATGATGACAAGTATATTATGAATAGAAATTTTACAAATGTGGTCGGTCAATATGTCCCATGAGGCACAACAAGTTATAAAACGCTAGCAAATTGTGTTTTTTTAAGTTGTGATCAGAATAATACATGTAAGAAGAATGGATATGAAAATCATGAAATATACATAAACGATCTCCAGTGAAGATAAGATCTCATTATGAACTTTTTCATAAATATTTATTACATTGTATTTATTTACAACATAAAAGCCCACACTGTAAAGCAGCGGGGACCCGACTATTTAAGTGTGTGTTTTACGTTTATTTAGCGTCGCTACCGGTTGCCCATATGAGCGACGCCTCCTGAAGAGATTTAGATTTTGGAGGATAGTGCAATGATACAGACAGAGACCCATTCCAGAGTCTCCTCTGGTTCTTTTACGGGTACGACCAGAAGAAAATGTGCATATATCGATAGACCTGGTAAATAAGGAATTAGTTTCATTACGAACTTAGCGGTTTTTCTAGTGTGTTGGTTTACCAGTATATTCAAGTGAAACATGTTCGTGGTTAAATGCAGCCACATTTCCTGTCTGCAAGATAGTTCTTAGAAATGTGGGGAGTTTATTCCGGAATATATGATATTAACTATTTTTATTTTACAACGATTGCAAAGCAAGTTTTAACAACTTATATTAATCACTCTCATTAGCGCAGATGAAAGCGTATATGTGGTCATTCGTGTGGGAGGAAACCGGAGTAACCGGAGAAAACCCACTTTCCCACCGTACCATCCCACAAACGTCCCGGTCCGAGGATCGAACCCGGGTTGCATTGATGAGAAACTGAGCTAATTGAACAGCCGAAATATATGAAGGAATGCAATTATTTCTTCTATTTTTATTTTATGCCTAGAAAATGCAATAAATTGGACGCCAGCTGGAGTTACCTTCTCAAAGTTATATTTAAACATGAACTATTTACCGAGTAAGACAATGTAATTGATGATTATTTCATATGTAGTATTTATGTGTTTGTAATTATAAAGGGAAACGTATTGGTAGATCAATTCAGCAAATATGTCTGTTTGCAAAAAGAGTTTGGTGAGTTTATTCCAGATTATATGAAGGACATTCACAAACCATATGATACTTTGAATCATTATACATTGCACAACAATCACATAGTTGCGATGCGACTATATTACATCTAAATAGGAGCTCATTGGTGGGTATAATGTGCATTACATATTTGTATTGAAGTTGTGTTTATTCTCGTGTTCTAGTTTACGAAGCACATTATGTATAAGCCGAAAACGATCCAATATGTAAAATATTGGACTGTGTGACGCGGGTAGCGCCGTAGACAGTACCAATATTTTACATATTGGATCCGTTTGAGGCTTATATCTTACTTAAAACACACACTTATATAACAAGATCCTACTAACTAAAATTGTTAATTTCGTACATGTACTATTTAAAATAATACTCTGGCATTTTGCCACCAGTCTAATATTAATAATAATGGACTGCAAGTTATATTCTGTATCATGCATGTATGTCAACTGTACTGTTTAACCCTTTCAACCCCACATGCCTCTAAATAGGCTTATGAAAAGTGTAGATCCAGATGAGCCGGCTCGTGACGAGCCGTCTCATCAGGATCTGCACTTGTTTGCCAGTAATAATTATTACTATTTTTAGATAAAATTACCCATTTTGATAAATGAACTGGTCTAAAGGTAATTTTCTTATTAATTTATTGGTCTGAAAATATCACGCACCAGTCCATGTCAGTTATTTGGGGTTGAATGGGTTAATATGCATATGCAATAAAATATGGTTAAATCAGTACAAAGGTATGACGTCACGACAATATTTTAATAGTTATTATTATTCATAACAAATGTCAAAGCGTAATGACCACGTGATGTAATACATTACGCGAATTCATGTTCATTTAATTTGGTTCCCGAAATGATAGTGTTATTGAAGGGGCTACAGCTAGATATTGAACCAGTTAACTGTTTCATATTGTGATAGCGCAGTCGTAGAGCGTTCGCTTCAGGTGCGAAATACCCGGAGTTCGAGCCCCGCTGGAACCGTTACGAGTGTGCCCTTATGTAAGGCATTTAAATTCCACGTTGCCTCTTCTCTCTCCCTCGCGGCGATGGATTGAGGTATGAGGTCTCGAGAGTGATTAATATAAGTTGTAAGAATTTGTTTCGCAATCGAGCTAAACTAAGATTGCATAAACTAAACTATTTTTCAAAAAACATGGCATATAAAACGATGACAACTAGAGGTGGTATGTTCTTCTGTCGACAGGGTGACTGTAAAACATATATTTCCATCAGTATGTGATCTTTAGGACCCCCCACACACACGCACTGCTAGTCCAGCAGAAACATGTAAACAAAACATCTCCAGGGTCAGTCTTAGCCCCACTCTGTTGCCCTAGTTAGCTCCCCTGACGTTCGTCCACCGTAATATATGAAATGTTAATGACGTAATAATAACGTTCACGTATTGGGCTAGGTCAGTCCGTACGTTCACTTTTAAGGATCAATGATGATGTAGCGCGTGTCCCTTGCTACAAGAAGAACCAGGTATCCCACGATGATGATGTAGCGCGTATCCCTTGCTACAAGAACCAGGTATCCCACGATGATTATGATAGCGCAGTTGTAGCGCGTTCGCTTCAGGTGCGAAATGTCTGAAGTTCAAGCCCCGCTGTAGCCGTTACGACTGTGCCCTTAGGCAAGGCATTTAAATTACACGTTGCCTTTTCTATCTCCCTCGTGGCGATGGATTCCATCACGAATGAGGTCTCGAGAGAGATTAATATAAGTTGTAAGAACTTGCTACGCAATCGAGCTAAAATAAATTTGTATAAACTAAACTAATTATGTTTTTGTATATCATTTAACAGCTATATACATGTTGACGTACATATATCCTAAAATCCTGGCGATGGGCATTTAACATTCGCATCCATTGTTGGTAACGCTAGAACAGACGGTGGCTGTGCTAGGTGGGTGGAGAGATCATGTAGGGGTTTACGGACGCAGTGATTAAACGATCTAATGTCACCCGCACCGTAGGTTACTGCCAGACGGCCGCTTGAGCTGTCGTAGGAAATAAGCTTAGGGCTCAGCAAGTACGATGTTTCTGTGATGACGTCCACCAAATTGCACTGCGAATCGAGTACATGGATGGCACCATTTTTCCCGTTCATGATATAGACGCTCCCATCTGCGTCCAAGCTAATGTCATAGGGATTGGCGAGTGGTTGTTCCCTCGTGCCTCTGTACTCCTTGAGAATGCTTCCGGTGGCCTCATGCAAGAATATGACGCAATCCTTCCTCCAGTCTGACACTATTATAATTCCTTGGTTAGCAAGGATGAATCTAGGAAATTTGAAGAGCGGTTCTCCTAATGTTGGGTGGGTCTTGAAGGTCATGAACACCTCACCTTTGAATCATATAATGTCTACATGTGACTCTCATGGGTTATTAGATGCCACTGAAGCGATCAGTGACCTTGGCCGTACCCCATTGCACAAACCGGCATACCCCGAATATGTATGGAAGTTGGACACTACCTTTGCAATATTCTCGAATAAGGCAACTATGTATATCTGTTTAACCTTCGGTAAAGTTACGGCAAACGAGCAGTCATTAACAGAACAAACGCCATACGGTGACGCATTTGTAAACAATAACTCAGACAGAAATACACCATTTTCTGTGAAGAACTTTACCTTTTTGTTACCTTTATCCGAGATAACAATTAAGTTCTTCACCCACAGAATACCCACCGAAAAGCAAAGGTTTACATCGACATCACGATGAGCAGAAAAATTGATAGTCAGATCTGCATCCTCTGCTGCTTCAATGTATTCAAACGTACCTATCGTCATGTTTTTCATCGCATCTATGTCGTTAGCGAGTGGTTTGAACACTGGTACCAAGATTAGTTTCTGGAGTCTACCGAACCTGTCCTGTAATGCATCGTATTTGAACTTGTATTCAACTAGGTGATCGCTCTTTTCAGAAGCCAGATTGCCGTCAGCCTGATATTTAAGAGAGGTTATTTCATTTTCCATCTCTTCAGATGTGTCAAAACATTTCTGCAAGCGTTCTTGGTGACTTGAAAATTTAGTTTCGTGTTCAGCTAGGAGCGCTGCCTCTTTAATCTCTAGCGCCATCTTCATACTATTTGTTACGCGAATGATTTCTCCACGCCCATGAGCGCGTTGATTTGATAGATCGTCAAGTTCCTTTTGAGTTGTTTCCCTGAAGTCTTTAACGTCATCACTAAAGAAGTCTAAATTGTCTCGTAGAGTGTCCATCATGAAGTCGTCTGTAAAATGAAAATGAAGTGGTATTAAGCCAAATAATTTCTAGGTAAATGGTATTACGCCAAATAATTTCTAGGTAAATGGTATTAAGCCAACTCATTTCTAGGTAAATGGTATTAAGCCAAATCATTTCTAGGTATATGGTATTACGCCAAATCATGTCTAGGTAAATGGATTACATAACATGACTATAATTCAATTAAGCAAAGTAAATAGTTTAACATTAAGCTAATTTTGGAATGTCTTGACATTCTGCAGGATGGCTGCAGATCCATATTACATCTAAACAAATTTCTAAATAGATAATCACTAATCAGCGATAGTAGTGAACGAATGGAATTGTCAGAACTCACAGCAGTGCACAGATGTCACAGTCAGATGTCCAAAGGTGCACATGTCATTAACAACATAGCTAGAGGAATATAGTGAATGTTGAAACAGCTATATGACAGCTTTAAGCGAGAGGTTGGAACTAAATGTTAGTATAACAGCTTACAGTTTTTAAGCGAGAGGGAAACAATACGTGTTAATTTAAAATGTAGCAATATGGAAGCTTTAAGTAATGGAAAATATTGTTTATACAGCGTTGTGACAGCTTTAAGAAGGACGAGTAGCTTAATCGTTTATAGATCTACATGTCAGCTTTAAGCGAATGGAAGACGCAATTGTTAATATAGCGTTGTTAAGCTTTAAGCTAGAGGAAGACACTATGAATCAGTATAGCTACGCGCCAGCTTTAAGCGAGGGCAATACACTAAGTGTTCATTCATATAGCGACGTGGCAGCTTTAAATTGGAAGAAGACCCAACAACAACCTACCCTCACCCCACTACACCCCACCCCACCACACCCCACCCCACCCCACCCCACCCCACCCAACACTGGATATTGGTTTGATGGATCACATTGACGATACGCTTTTAGTCAAACCATGGGTCATACTATTCAACAGTAATACCTTATTATTCAATCGAAAACGGAACATTGCAAAACGTACACCCTCTAGCATTTCAACAAGCGTCCGTAGACCTACACATTACCTACAGCCTCTACCATTTAAACAAGCGTCACTAGACACATACATTACGTACATCCTCTACCATTTAAACAAGCGTCCTTAGACCCATACATTACGTACAGCCTCTACCATTTAAACAAGCGTCCATAGACCCACACATTACGTACAGCCTCTACCATTTAAACACGCGTCCATAGACCCATACATTACGTAGAGCCTCTACCATTTAAACAAGCGTCCATAGACCCACACATTACGTACAGCCTCTACCATTTAAACAAGCGTCCATAGACCCACACATTACGTACAGCCTCTACCATTTAAACAAGTGTCCCTAGACCCACACATTTCGTACATCCTCTACCATTTAAACAAGCGTACATAGACCCACACATTACGTACAGCCTCTACCATTTAAACAAGCGTCCATACACCCACACATTACGTACAGCCTCTACCATTTAAACAAGCGTCCATAGACCCACACATTACGTACATTCTCTACCATTTAAACAAGCGTCCATAGACCCACACATTACGTACAGCCTCTACCATTTAAACACGCGTCCATAGACCCACACATTACGTACAGCCCCTACCATTTAAACAAGCGTCCATAGACCCAAACATTACGTACAGCCTCTACCATTTAAACAAGCGTCCCTAGAAACACATATTACGTACAGCCTCTACCATTTAAACAAGCGTCCCTAGACACACATATTACGTACAGCCTCAACCATTTAAACACGTGTCCCTAGACCAACACATTACGTACAGCCTCTACCATTTAAACACGTGTCCATAGACCCACACATTACATACAGCCTCTACCATTTAAACAAGCGTCCCTAGACCCACACATTACGTACATCCTCTACCATTTAAACAAGCGTCCCTAGACCCACACATTACGTACATCCTCTACCATTTAAACAAGCGTCCCTAGACCCACACATTACGTACAGCCTCTACCATTTAAACACGTGTCCCTAGACCCACACATTACATACAGCCCCTACCATTTAAACAAGCGTCCCTAGACCCACACATTACGTACATCCTCTACCATTTAAACAAGCGTCCCTAGACCCACACATTACGTACATCCTCTACCATTTAAACAAGCGTCCCTAGACACACACATTACGTACAGCCTCTACCATTTAAACACGCGTCCCTAGACCCACACATTACGTACATCCTCTACCATTTAAACACGTGTCCCTAGACCCACACATTACGTACAGCCTCTACCATTTAAACAAGCGTCCCTAGACCCACACATTACGTACATCCTCTACCATTTAAACAAGCGTCCCTAGACCCACACATTACGTACAGCCTCTACCATTTAAACAAGCGTCCCTAGACCCACACATTACGTACAGCCTCTACCATTTAAACAAGCGTCCCTAGACCCACACATTACGTACATCCTCTTCGATTTAAACACGTGTCCCTAGACCCATACATTACGTACATCTTCTACCATTTAAACAAGCGTCCCTAGACCCACACATTACGTACATCCTCTAGCATTTAAACAAGCGTCCCTAAACCGACACATTACGTACACCTCTACCATTTAAACACGTGTCCATAGACCCACACATTACATACAGCCTCTACCATTTAAACAAGCGTCCCTAGACCCACACATTACGTACAGCCTCTACCATTTAAACAAGCGTCCCTAGACCCACACATTACGTACAGCCTCTACCATTTAAACAAGCGTCCCTAGACCCACACATTACGTACAGCCTCTACCATTTAAACAAGCGTCCCTAGACCCACACATTACGTACATCCTCTACCATTTAAACAAGCGTCCCTAGACCCACACATTACGTACAGCCTCTACCATTTAAACAAGCGTCCCTAGACCCACACATTACGTACAGCCTCTACCATTTAAACAAGCGTCCCTAGACCCACACATTACGTACATCCTCTACCATTTAAACAAGCGTCCCTAGACCCACACATTACGTACAGCCTCTACCATTTAAACAAGCGTCCATAGACCCACACATTACGTACAGCCTCTACCATTTAAACAAGCGTCCCTAGACCCACACATTACGTACAACCCCTACCATTTAAACAAGCGTCCACAGACCCACACATTACGTACAGCCTCTACCATTTAAACAAGCGTCCCTAGACACACACATTACGTACAGCCTCTACAATTTAATCAATCATCCCTAGACACACACATTACGTACAGACTCTACAATTTAAACAAGCGTCCCTAGACACACACATTACGTACAGCCTCTACCATTTAAACAAGCGTCCCTAGACACACACATTACGTACATCCTCTACCATTTAAACAAGCGTCCCTAGACACACACATTACGTACAGCCTCTACCATTTAAACACGTGTTCATAGACCAACACATTACGTACAGCCTCTACCATTTAAACACGTGTCCATAGACCAACACATTACGTACAGCCTCTACCATTTAAACACGTGTCCATAGACCCATACATTACGTACAGCCTCTACCATTTAAACAAGTGTCCCTAGACCCACACATTTCGTACATCCTCTACCATTTAAAAAAGCGTACATAGACCCACACATTACGTACAGCCTCTACCATTTAAACAAGCGTCCATACACCCACACATTACGTACAGCCTCTATCATTTAAACAAGCGTCCATAGACCCACACATTACGTACATCCTCTACCATTTAAACAAGCGTCCATAGACCCACACATTACGTACAGCCTCTACCATTTAAACACGCGTCCATAGACCCACACATTACGTACAGCCCCTACCATTTAAACAAGCGTCCATAGACCCACACATTACGTACAGCCTCTACCATTTAAACAAGCGTCCCTAGACACACATATTACGTACAACCTCTACCATTTAAACAAGCGTCCCTAGACACACACATTACGTACAGCCTCTACCATTTAAACACGTGTCCCTAGACCCACACATTACGTACAGCCTCTACCATTTAAACACGTGTCCATAGACCCACACATTACATACAGCCTCTACCATTTAAACAAGCGTCCCTAGACCCACACATTACGTACATCCTCTACCATTTAAACAAGCGTCCCTAGACCCACACATTACGTACATCCTCTACCATTTAAACAAGCGTCCCTAGACCCACACATTACGTACAGCCTCTACCATTTAAACAAGCGTCCCTAGACCCACACATTACGTACATCCTCTACCATTTAAACAAGCGTCCCTAGACCCACACATTACGTACAGCCTCTACCATTTAAACAAGCGTCCCTAGACCGTCCCTAGACCCACACATTACGTACAGCCTCTACCATTTAAACAAGCGTCCCTAGACCCACACATTACGTACATCCTCTACCATTTAAACACGTCCCTAGACCCACACATTACGTACATCCTCTACCATTTAAACAAGCGTCCCTAGACCCACACATTACGTACAGCCTCTACCATTTAAACAAGCGTCCCTAGACCCACACATTACGTACAGCCTCTACCATTTAAACACGGTCCTAGACCCACACATTACGTACAGCCTCTACCATTTAAACAAGCGTCCCTAGACCCACACATTACGTACAGCCTCTACCATTTAAACAAGCGTCCCTAGACCCACACATTACGTACATCCTCTACCATTTAAACAAGCGTCCCTAGACCCACACATTACGTACAGCCTCTACCATTTAAACAAGCGTCCCTAGACCCACACATTACGTACAGCCTCTACCATTTAAACAAGCGTCCCTAGACCCACACATTACGTACAGCCTCTACCATTTAAACAAGCGTCCCTAGACCCACACATTACGTACATCCTCTACCATTTAAACAAGCGTCCCTAGACCCACACATTACGTACAACCCCTACCATTTAAACAAGCGTCCACAGACCCACACATTACGTACAGCCTCTACCATTTAAACAAGCGTCCCTAGACACACACATTACGTACAGCCTCTACAATTTAATAAATCATCCCTAGACACACACATTACGTACAGCCTCTACAATTTAAACAAGCGTCCCTAGACACACACATTACGTACAGCCTCTACCATTTAAACAAGCGTCCCTAGACACACACATTACGTACATCCTCTACTATTTAAACAAGCGTCCCTAGACACACACATTACGTACAGCCTCTACCATTTAAACACGTGTTCATAGACCAACACATTACGTACAGCCTCTACCATTTAATCAAGTGTCCATAGACCAACACATTACGTACAGCCTCTACCATTTAAACACGTGTCCATAGACCCACACATTACGTACAGCCTCTACAATTTAAACAAGCGTCCCTAGACCCACACATTACGTACAGCCTCTACAATTTAAACAAGCGTCCATAGACCCACACATTACATACAGCCTCTACCATTTAAACAAGCGTCCCTAAACCCACACATTACGTACATCCTCTACCATTTAAACAAGTGTCCATAGACCAACACATTACGTACAGCCTCTACCATTTAAACAAGCGTCCCTAGACCAACCCATTAGGTACATCCTCTACCATTTAAACAAGCGTCCATAGACCCACACATTACGTACAGCCTCTACCATTTAAACAAAGGTCCCTAGACCCACACATTTCGTACATCCTCTACCATTTAAACAAGCGTACATAGACCCACACATTACGTAGAGCCTCTACCATTTAAACAAGCGTCCATACACCCACACATTACGTACAGCCTCTACCATTTAAACAAGCGTCCATAGACCCACACATTACGTACATCCTCTACCATTTAAACAAGCGTCCATAGACCCACACATTACGTACAGCCTCTACCATTTAAACACGCGTCCATAGACCCACACATTACGTACAGCCCCTACCATTTAAACAAGCGTCCATAGACCCACACATTACGCACAGCCTCTACCATTTAAACAAGCGTCCCTAGACACACATATTACGTACAGCCTCTACCATTTAAACAAGCGTCCCTAGACCAACACATTACGTACAGCCTCTACCATTTAAACACGTGTCCATAGACACACACATTACATACATCCTCAACCATTTAAACAAGCGTCCCTAGACCCACACATTACGTACATCCTCTACCATTTAAACAAGCGTCCCTAGATCCACACATTACGTACATCCTCTACCATTTAAACAAGCGTCCCTAGACACATACATTACATACAGCCTCTACCATTTAAACACGTGTCCCTAGACCCACACATTACATAGAGCCCCTACCATTTAAACAAGCGTCCCTAGACCCACACATTACGTACATCCTCTACCATTTAAACAAGCGTCCCTAGACCCACACATTATGTACATCCTCTACCATTTAAATAAGCGTCCCTAGACACATACATTACGTACAGCCTCTACCATTTAAACACGCGTCCCTAGACCCACACATTACGTACATCCTCTACCATTTAAACACGTGTCCCTAGACCCACACATTACGTACAGCCTCTACCATTTAAACAAGCGTCCCTAGACCCACACATTACGTACATCCTCTACCATTTAAACAAGCGTCCCTAGACCCACACATTACGTACAGCCTCTACCATTTAAACAAGCGTCCCTAGACCCACACATTACGTACAGCCTCTACCATTTAAACAAGCGTCCCTAGACCCACACATTACGTACAACCCCTACCATTTAAACAAGCGTCCACAGACCCACACATTACGTACAGCCTCTACCATTTAAACAAGCGTCCCTAGACACACACATTACGTACAGCCTCTACCATTTAAACAAGCGTCCCTAGACCCACACATTACCTACATCCTCTACCATTTAAACAAGCGTCCCTAGACCAACCCATTACGTACATCCTCTACCATTTAAACAAGTGTCCATAGACCCACACATTACGTACAGCCTCTACCATTTAAACAAGTGTCCATAGACCAACACATTACGTACAGCCTCTACCAATTAAACAAGTGTCCATAGACCCACACATTACGTACAGCCTCTACCATTTAAACACGTGTCCCTAGACACATACATTACGTACAGCCTCTACCATTTAAACAAGTGTCCATAGACCAACACATTACGTACATCCTCTACCATATAAACAAGCGTCAATAGACCCACACATTACGTACAGCCTCTACCATTTAAACAAGGTCCATAGACCCACACATAACGTACAGCCTCTACCATTTAAACAAGCGTCCATAGACCCACACACTACGTACAGCCTCTACCATTTAAACACGCGTCCATAGACCCACACATTACGTACAGCCCCTACCATTTAAACAAGCGTCCATAGACCCACACATTACGTACAGCCTCTACCATTTAAACAAGCGTCCCTAGACACACATATTACGTACAGCCTCTACCATTTAAACAAGCGTCCCTAGACCAACACATTACGTACAGCCTCTATCATTTAAACACGTGTCCATAGACCCACACATTACATACAGCCCCTACCATTTAAACAAGCGTCCCTAGACCCACACATTACGTACATCCTCTACCATTTAAACAAGCGTCCCTAGACCCACACATTACGTACATCCTCTACCATTTAAACAAGCGTCCCTAGACACATACATTACGTACAGCCTCTACCATTTAAACACGCGTCCCTAGACCCACACATTACGTACATCCTCTACCATTTAAACACGCTTCCCTAGACCCACACATTACGTACAGCCTCTACCATTTAAACAAGCGTCCCTAGACCAACACATTACGTACATCCTCTACCATTTAAACAAGCGTCCCTAGACCCACACATTACGTACATCCTCTACCATTTAAACAAGCGTCCCTAGACCCACACATTACGTACAGCCTCTACCATTTAAACAAGCGTCCCTAGACACACACATTACGTACATCCTCTACCATTTAAACAAGCGTCCCTAGACCCACACATTACGTACAGCCTCTACCATTTAAACAAGCGTCCCTAGACCCACACATTACGTACAGCCTCTACCATTTAAACAAGCGTCCCTAGACCCACACATTACGTACAACCCCTACCATTTAAACAAGCGTCCACAGACCCACACATTACGTACAGCCTCTACCATTTAAACAAGCGTCCCTAGACCCACACATTACGTACATCCTCTACCATTTAAACAAGCGTCCCTAGACCAACCCATTACATACATCCTCTACCATTTAAACAGGTGTCCATAGACCCACACATTACGTACAGCCTCTACCATTTAAACAAGTGTCCATAGACCAACACATTACGTACAGCCTCTACAAATTAAACAAGTGTCCATAGACCCACACATTACGTACAGCCTCTACCATTTAAACACGTGTCCCTAGACACATACATTACGTACAGCCTCTACCATTTAAACAAGTGTCCATAGACCAACACATTACGTACATCCTCTACCATATAAACAAGCGTCACTAGACCCACACATTACGTACAGCCTCTACCATTTAAACAAGCGTCCCTAGACACACACATTACGTACATACTCTACCATTTAAACAAGCATCCCTAGACCCACACATTACGTACAGCCTCTACCATTTAAACAAGCGTCCCTAGACCCACACATTACGTACAGCCTCTACCATTTAAACAAGCGTCCCTAGACCCACACACTACGTACAACCGCTACCATTTAAACAAGCGTCCACAGACCCACACATTACGTACAGCCTCTACCATTTAAACAAGCGTCCCTAGACACACACATTACGTACATACTCTACCATTTAAACAAGCATCCCTAGACCCACACATTACGTACAGCCTCTACCATTTAAACAAGCGTCCCTAGACCCACACATTACGTACAGCCTCTACCATTTAAACAAGCGTCCCTAGACCCACACACTACGTACAACCGCTACCATTTAAACAAGCGTCCACAGACCCACACATTACGTACAGCCTCTACCATTTAAACAAGCGTCCCTAGACACACACATTACGTACATCCTCTACCATTTAAACAAGCGTCCCTAGACCCACACATTACGTACAGCCTCTACCATTTAAACAAGCGTCCCTAGACACACACATTACGTACATACTCTACCATTTAAACAAGCATCCCTAGACCCACACATACGTACAGCCTCTACCATTTAAACAGCGTCCCTAGACCCACACATTACGTACAGCCTCTACCATTTAAACAAGCGTCCCTAGACCCACACATTACGTACAACCTCTACCATTTAAACAAGCGTCCACAGACCCACACATTACGTACAGCCTCTACCATTTAAACAAGCGTCCCTAGACCACACATCTACATCACACATTCGTACACCTCTACCATTTAAACAAGCGTCCTAGACCCACACATTACGTACAGCCTCTACCATTTAAACAAGCGTCCCTAGACCCACACATTACGTACAACCTCTACCATTTAAACAAGCGTCCCTAGACCCACACATTACGTACAACCCCTACCATTTAAACAAGCGTCCACAGACCCACACATTACGTACAGCCTCTACCATTTAAACAAGCGTCCCTAGACCCACACATTACGTACATCCTCTACCATTTAAACAAGCGTCCCTAGACCAACCCATTACATACATCCTCTACCATTTAAACAGGTGTCCATAGACCCACACATTACGTACAGCCTCTACCATTTAAACAAGTGTCCATAGACCAACACATTACGTACAGCCTCTACCAATTAAACAAGTGTCCATAGACCCACACATTACGTACAGCCTCTACCATTTAAACACGTGTCCCTAGACACATACATTACGTACAGCCTCTACCATTTAAACAAGTGTCCATAGACCAACACATTACGTACATCCTCTACCATATAAACAAGCGTCACTAGACCCACACATTACGTACAGCCTCTACCATTTAAACAAGGTCAATAGACCCACACATAACGTACAGCCTCTACCATTTAAACAAGCGTCCCTAGACCCACACATTACGTACAGCCTCTACCATTTAAACACGTGTCCCTAGACACATACATTACGTACAGCCTCTACCATTTAAACAAGTGTTCATAGACCAACACATTACGTATATCCTCTACCATTTAAACAAGCGTCCATAGACCCACACATTATGTACAGCCTCTACCATTTAAACACGCGTCCATATACCCACACATTACGTACAGCCCCTAAAATTTAAACAAGCGTCCATAGACCCACACATTACGTACAGCCTCTACCATTTAAACAAGCGTCCCTAGACACACACATTACGTACAGCCTCTACCATTTAAACAAGCGTCCCTAGACACACACATTACCTACAACCTCTACCATTTAAACACGTGTCCCTAGACCCACACATTACGTACAACCTCTACCATTTAAACACGTGTCCCTAGACCCACACATTACGTACAGCCTCTACTATTTAAACAAGCGTCCATAGACCAACACATTACGTACATCCTCTACCATTTAAACAAGCGTCCCTAGACCCACACATTACGTACAGCCTCTACCATTTAAACAAGCGTCCCTAGATCCACACATTACGTACATCCTCTACCATTTAAACAAGCGTTCCTAGACCCACACATTACGTACAGCCTCTACCATTTAAACAAGCGTCCCTAGACCCACACATTACGTACAGCCTCTACCATTTAAACAAGCGTCCCTATACCCACATATTACATATATCCTCTACCATTTTAACACGTGTCCATAGACCCACACATTACATACAGCCTCTACCATTTAAACACGTGTCCATAGACCCACACATTACGTACAGCCTCTACCATTTAAACACGTGTCCCTAGACCCACACATTACATACAGCCTCTACCATTTAAACACGTGTCCATAGACCCACACATTACGTACAGCCTCTACCATTTAAACACGTGTCCATAGACCCATATATTACGTACATCCTCTACCATTTAAACACGTGTCCCTAGACCCACACATTACGTACAGCCTCTACCATTTAAACAAGCGTCCCTAGACCCACACATTACATACATCCTCTACCATTTAAACAAGCGTCCATAGACACACACATTACGTACAGCCTCTACCATTTAAACAAGCGTCCATAGACACACACATTACGTACAGCCTCTACCATTTAAACAAGCGTCCCTAGACCCACACATTACGTACAGCCTCTACCATTTATACACGCGTCCCTAGACCCATACATTACGTACAGCCTCTACCATTTAAACAAGCGTCCCTAGACCCATACATTATGTACAGCCTCTACCATGTAAACAAGCGTCCCTAGACCCATACATTACGTACAGCCTCTACCATTTAAACAAGTGTCCATAGACCAACACATTACGTACAGCCTCCACCATTTAAACACACGTCCCTAGACCCACACATTACGTACATCCTCTACCATTTAAACAAGCGTCCGTAGACCCACACATTACGTACATCCTCTACCATTTAAACACGTGTCCCTAGACCCACACATTACGTACAGCCTCTACCATTTAAACAAGCGTCCCTAGACCCACACATTACGTACATCCTCTACCATTTAAACACGTGTCCCTAGACCCACGCATTACGTACAGCCTCTACCATTTAAACAAGTGTCCCTAGACCCACACATTACGTACATCCTCTACCATTTAAACAGGTGTCCCTAGACCCACACATTACGTACAGCCTCTACCATTTAAACAAGCGTCCCTAGACCCACACATTACCTACAGCCTCTACCATTAAAACACGTGTCCCTAGACACATACATTACGTACATCCTCTACCATTTAAACAAGCGTCCCTAGACCCACACAATACGTACAGCCTCTACCATTTAAACAAGTGTCCCTAGACCCACACATTACGTACAGCCCCTACCATTTAAACAAGTGTCCCTAGACCCACACATTACGTACATCCTCTACCATTTAAACAAGCGTCCCTAGACCCACACATTACGTACAGCCTCTACCATTTAAACAAGCGTCCCTAGACCCACACATTACGTACAGCCTCTACCATTTAAACAAGCGTCCCTAGACCCATACATTATGTACAGCCTCTACCATGTAAACAAGCGTCCCTAGACCCATACATTACGTACAGCCTCTACCATTTAAACAAGTGTCCATAGACCAACACATTACGTACAGCCTCAACCATTTAAACACACGTCCCTAGACCCACACATTACGTACATCCTCTACCATTTAAACAAGCGTCTGTAGACCCACACAATACGTACATCCTCTACCAATTAAACACGTGTCCCTAGACCCACACATTACGTACAGCCTCTACCATTTAAACAAGCGTCCCTAGACCCACACATGACGTACATCCTCTACTATTTAAACACGTGTCCCTAGACCCACGCATTACGTACAGCCTCTACCATTTAAACAAGTGTCCCTAGACCCACACATTACGTACAGCCTCTACCATTTAAACAAGGTCCATAGACCCACACATTACGTACAGCCTCTACCATTTAAACAAGCGTCCCTAGACCCACACATTACGTACAGCCTCTACCATTTAAACACGTGTCCCTAGACCATACATTACGTACAGCCTCTACCATTTAAACAAGTGTCCCTAGACCCACACATTACGTACATCCTCTACCATTTAAACAAGCGTCCTAGACCCCACATTACGTACAGCCTCTACCATTTAAACAAGTGTCCCTAGACCCACACATTACGTACATCCTCTACCATTTAAACAAGCGTCCCTAGACCCACACATTACGTACAGCCTCTACCATTTAAACAAGCGTCCCTAGACCCACACATTACGTACAGCCTCTACCATTTAAACAAGCGTCCCTAGACCCACACATTACGTACAGCCTCTACCATTTAAACAAGCGTCCCTAGACCCACACATTATGTACAGCCTCTACCATTTAAACAAGCGTCCCTAGACCCACACATTACGTACAGCCTCTACCATTTAAACAAGTGTCCATAGACCAACACATTACGTACAGCCTCTACCATTTAAACAAGCGTCCCTAGACCCACACATTACGTACATCCTCTACCATTTAAACAAGCGTCCGTAGACCCACACATTACGTACATCCTCTACCATTTAAACACGTGTCCCTAGACCCACACATTACGTACAGCCTCTACCATTTAAACAAGCGTCCCTAGACCCACACATTACGTACATCCTCTACCATTTAAACAAGTGTCCCTAGACCCACACATTACGTACAGCCTCTACCATTTAAACAAGCGTCCCTAGACCCACACATTACGTACAGCCTCTACCATTTAAACACGTGTCCCTAGACACACACATTACGTACAGCCTCTACCATTTAAACAAGTGTCCCTAGACCCACACATTACGTACATCCTCTACCATTTAAACAAGCGTCCCTAGACCCACACATTACGTACAGCCTCTACCATTTAAACAAGCGTCCCTAGACCCACACATTACTACAGCCTCTACCATTAACCGTGTCCTAGACCAACATTACGTACATCCTCTACCATTTAAACAGCGTCCCTAGACCACACATTACGTACAGCCTCTACCATTTAAACAAGTGTCCCTAGACCCACACATTACGTACAGCCTCTACCATTTAAACAAGTGTCCCTAGACCCACACATTACGTACAGCCTCTACCATTTAAACAAGCGTCCCTAGACCCACACATTACGTACAGCCTCTACCATTTAAACAAGCGTCCCTAGACCCACACATTACGTACAGCCTCTACCATTTAAACAAGCGTCCCTAGACCCATACATTATGTACAGCTCTACCATGTAAACAAGCGTCCCTAGACCCATACATTACGTACAGCCTCTACCATTTAAACAAGTGTCCATAGACCAACACATTACGTACAGCCTCACCATTTAAACACGTCCCTAGACCCACACATTACGTACATCCTCTACCATTTAAACAAGCGTCCCTAGACCCACACATTACGTACAGCCTCTACCATTTAAACAAGCGTCCCTAGACCCACACATTACGTACATCCTCTACCATTTAAACAAGCGTCCCTAGACCCACACATTACGTACATCCTCTACCATTTAAACAAGTGTCCATAGACCCACACATTACGTACAGCCTCTACCATTTAAACAAGTGTCCCTAGACCCACACATTACGTACAGCCTCTACCATTTAAACAGCGGTCCCTAGACCACACATTACGTACAGCCTCTACCATTTAAACAGCGTCCCTAGACCCACACATTACGTACATCCTCTACCATTTAAACAAGCGTCCCTAGACCCACACATTACGTACAGCCTCTACCATTTAAACAAGCGTCCATAGACCCACACATTACGTACAGCCTCTACCATTTAAACAAGCGTCCCTAGACCCACACATTACGTACAGCCTCTACCATTTAAACAAGCGTCCCTAGACCCACACATTACGTACAGCCTCTACCATTTAAACAAGCGTCCCTAGACCCACACATTACGTACAGCCTCTACCATTTAAACAAGCGTCCCTAGACCCACACATTACGTACAGCCTCTACCATTTAAACAAGCGTCCCTAGACCCACACATTACGTACATCCTCTACCATTTAAACAAGCGTCCCTAGACCCACACATTACGTACATCCTCTACCATTTAAACAAGTGTCCCTAGACCCACACATTACGTACAGCCTCTACCATTTAAACAAGCGTCCCTAGACCCACACATTACGTACATCCTCTACCATTTAAACACGTGTCCCTAGACCCACACATTACGTACAGCCTCTACCATTTAAACAAGCGTCCCTAGACCCACACATTACGTACATCCTCTACCATTTAAACAGTGTCCCTAGACCCACACATTACGTACAGCCTCTACCATTTAAACAAGCGTCCCTAGACCCACACATTACGTACAGCCTCTACCATTTAAACAGTGTCCCTAGACCCACACATTACGTACATCCTCTACCATTTAAACAAGCGTCCCTAGACCCACACATTACGTACAGCCTCTACCATTTAAACAAGTGTCCCTAGACCCACACATTACGTACATCCTCTACCATTTAAACAAG